>JBBPLQ010000183.1:0-37011 GCA_038089855.1 Royoungia palumana
CTACCTTCTTCTTCACCCCACTCGCCTTCTCCCTTTCTCTTGAAGATGCAGTCAGCATTGAACCTGTGAAAGAACTACCATTGTTGTCATGGTCTCCAGTAATTCCTGTGGCCATTGGAGGGTCTGTCTGTTCTGGTGACACAGGAAAGTCATGATCAGAAACTGGGTTGGTCGGAAGATGGTGGGGAGGAGAAGGTTGTCACTCATGGATCTTGCTCTGCCATGTCCTGCTGGATGTACATATCTGATTCATCCAAGCATGATACATTCAAGTCAAAGCTTTCGACCGAGGACAGTGATCGAGGAGTAGCAACTGGTTTCTGAGGAATTGGCTGAGAGTATGCAGCTAAGGGCACAACTTTGGGTACTGGAGTAGGGACAGGGGTGGGTGAAACACATTGCGTAACGGGTGGAGGCAGGTCTGAGGTGCTACTTTCCACTTCCCTTCCTTTTCTCTTTGACTTTGACTTGGGCTCTGGTGCATGCTTGCCAATAAGTGTTGGCTGAATAGGAATGTTGGATGTAGCGAGGTGGAGCTGCTCGATGTCCCTCTTTGTCTTTGTCTTTGCCTTTGCTCTGGGCAGGAGCGTGGGATCAGTTGGGACAGAAAAGCCTGGAGCTTGGTTGGCAGTGAGGGATACAGCTAGAAGAGTGGGAGCGGGAGCGAGGAATGGAGCATCTGAGGGAATGGGGGCAGAAGGAGCAACAGTGGGAGCTGGAGTAATTGAAAAAGGTGCAGTGACTTTCTTTTTCCTCGGAGGCATAGTTGAAGGAGGCTTGAAAGTTTCTGAAGATTAGCACAATTTATATATGCAAGTGACTCACCACAATGAGGGTTCAGGGGACTCTAGGCTCATCCAGCCTGTGGAACACATAATGTGTTCACCGTTCGGTTTTCAGGCTTCTTTTTTTTGGGGGGGGATGGAGTCTTGTCACGACCCACAAGAGTTCTCAATTTAGATACATGCTATGCATTGCTACTACAGTATACCATATACAACCTATTTGAGGGATTACCAAAAGAACAGAGATATGCATACGACACCAATTAAGCCTGTCAGAACTGGGCAGTGGAGTGAGAGGATGGGGATATCTATGTATGAGCCTGATGGTGTGGCATTGGACCCTTGTTACTCCACCAATTCACTTGTAGGCTCCATATCACTTGTGACATACCCACTGGACTCAGAGTCATGAGATGTAGAAAGGACTACCTTACGTCTCTTTGCCTTCCTCTTGTTGAGAGACTCCAGTGTGTGGGTCGACTTTGAAAAGATGTGAGTCAAAACACTGTTACCAAATATGTTGACAGATGCAATGGGCTGTGGGTCAGCCAGAGCGTCATGAGGCCAGCTGTCATCAATGCATTTGCTATACATCTTCAGCACAGCATTGTGATTCTTGAGTTACTCCCTTGTCTCACGAAGGCAGTAGGTTTCTGTTTGGCGCAAGAGTTGCTTCGCCTTCTCATCTTTCGTCAGAAATTCCACAATATCAGCTTTGCCTTCAGGGGGTTCGGCATAACGGGATTTGAAGATGTAGGCAAGGGCCTTCAGGAGCGTATTGAGTGCGCCATAGTTCAGAAACAGAGGGTGCTCCTTCTTGAGAACCTCCTGTTCGAGAAGGAAAAACTTCTTTGACATGCCACTGGATACATTGTTAAAGGTATGCGCAATGAACATTGAGCAGGATATGTCATCATCGAAATTGGATGGAATGTTCATTAACACTGTCCAAAGCAGGACATAAAATGACAACTCCAAGTCGTCCTTAAACATGTGGAGTGCATGCCAATCATATAGAAGTGCTACAGACATGAATTGCCATGTCCCCTGAATCCACATCCTTGTCAGTTCCAATCTCTGTAAACTAATGTCGAAAGCATATGTACCGTACATGTCATTTGTCTAGGTCCAGGTGTGTCAACTAATTTTGATAGATCCCAGTCGATCAGAAGACCTTGGTGGTTATATATGATAATATTGCCAGGGCTCAGGTCGCAGTGCAGGATGCTGGCCTTTTGCAATGCATCACAATGGGCTATGCAGGATGAGGTGAGATGCAGAGAAGTGATGGTACAATGAGAACCCAACAATCAATGCATTGCAAACTGCCGACACAAGCTCACGGGTGGAGTCGAAAGCAGTTAATGCAGATCCAATGGTGTCAAGGACGAGCCGATGGTAGGTATGGCCAACAAGCATGGCCTCCGGAGGGCACAACCAAGTCTTTTGTGAGAACTGCACTGTTTGAGTCTCCTGTTCCTTTATGCATGGCACATCGATAAAAGCCAGGCATGTGGGTATATTGTGAACACCTGCACGATTAAGCCTCTTGTATGTTTCTCCTTCGCTTAGAATTCCATCCAGATTGATACGCCACAAATCTTTCAGAAAGACCTGTTTGCAGCTGTGCCACTCATATGCAGCACATGCTCGCATAGCACGACCGACAGGCAGGTACCCTAATGGAACCAGGGCGGGAAAGATAAGGAGCAATGGAGTACCACCATCACATGCTATGGTGGTTCTGAGCATGCGAACCGTTGGTTTGAGGCCCAACTGCTCTCTAGCCCGCTGTGCCTTGACCACAGAAGCTTTGGTGACTGTGGTGTCAATGCCACATAATTTGGGGGGAGCTTGCAAGTAATGTGAAAAAAACTCGGCTAGTGATCGATCTTTACCATACTTAATGGATTCTGTCACAATAGCATCTTCCCAATCCCACCTAATGATACGTGCAGTATCCTGGACGATGAGAACGGAAAAAGCATGAGTACAATATTGAGAGCTGAGCTGTGCAGAAGCATAAGCGGTGATTTGGCCCAGGGTGTCTTTTGCTAATTTACTGCGGTGAATAAAGCTTGAGATACCCGAGTCTTCTTCAATGAATGTATGATCGAAAGCATCCAATAACGGGTCCCACTTGAATTCAATACACATTTCAAGCATGGAGCAATCACATCCAATGGAATGATTATTGGAATAAACGCAAAGGTCAGGTTTGACTTGATAGGAGAATGCGTGACAATTCTTCTTATTGGGACTGGTGTGTGAATCGACCAGTCGTAACTTAGGAGCAAAAGGCTGCATGTCTTGAATCTGTTAAAATGTGCAATCCCACTGATCAGAACATACATACCACTATATAATAAACGTAGTACTTGCAAATGGCTGGTAGGCATCTAACTCGGAGGTCGTTGCGAGAGTGCACTGGAAGGTATTGGCAGTAAAGTTGATATCTGTGTAGCCGGGAAGCCTGTCCTTGGATAGAAATGTATCCAAGAACTTGGTCGCAGGCATTGGCCCAACAAGATATCCCTTTATTTTGTTGCCTAGCATATGTAAAGTGGTGTGGCAGTAGCGTGAGAATGTTGAAAAGGAAAGAATGCTCGTTGGGCCAGCCTTTACAGGGGTATTGGTTATGGCGGGTAGGATGGGCTTCGGTGCCTGTGGGGGTGTGATGATAGTGTTGTGATGGACTGTGGGGTGTGTTAAAGTAGGAACAATGGCAGCCACTGGAGGAGCTGGGACTTCAGGGTGTGTACTGGTTTCATTGCACATAGAAAATGATTGTTGAAACCAGGGTCCAGGGAAGATAGTGGTTGAGATCGACACAATTGTTGGTGATGTAGAATCAGACAGATGTTTATTTATTTACAAAAACTGGCTTTGAACCGACTGTCAGCAAGTGCTGAACCAAACAAAAAGACACTTTTGTCGCTGAGGTTGCTAGGGCAACTATTAGAGAGTCGTAATGGAGCTCCGGCTGCAACTGGCCGAACTGCCAAGCTACAGCAATACTAGCCATATGACCAAAGATTGCCCGAAGTCTACCTCCCACACCTCCAAAGCCCATGCGACTAAATCAGCTGCTCTGGAACCTAAACTGGAGGCCTCCTCAGAGACAAAAAAATAGTCCATGACCTCTCAGACTCCACATGGACTGAAGGTTGTGTTAACTCTGCCTATGCACCCAAGGAGCTCTGACTCAACACATCTGCTCTCTTAGATCCAAAATCCCTCATGCTATCTGTCTCTCTAGTCTCTTATGATACACCTTCTTTTCCTGCATTGATCAACTCCAGCTCCTCCAATTGTTTCACAGATACTGCTTTTGTGAATAAAAATAACCTTTCAATGTACTCCATTCCCCTGATCCTTCTTTGACTCTTCAATGGAACATCAAACTCGACTATCACTCAAGCCCTTGACCTCTCCATCCAATTCCCAACTGATGATATCACTCTGATGACATTTCAAGTCACTCCACTGGATGGTTCTTGCTCACTTGTTCTAGGACATGACTGGCTCACCCACCACAATCCATTGATTGATTGGGTTTCGAGCAGTATTGCATTCCGATCACCTGAGTACTCCATGCCAGCCCCTCCCAGCTCACCTGCAACCTCAGGAATCACCTCCTCTAGTTGACCCCACCTCATCTGATTCATCATGTTTCTCCAACTGCAAGGCTCCACCTATCGTGATTATCAGCACTCCTGCTTTCTGTTACGAACACTCCTAAACCCCTATCTTCAACCCCTGTCTTTATGCCTATCAACCCCATCTTATCTTATCAACAAGTCTTCATCTCTCAAGAATGCTATATCATTCCTCCCACCTTTCACCCAGACTTGTTCTAGACTTCTTACACCTCATGCCAAACCTACAGTATGCTCAAAAACCATTCCTATTGGCTGCCACATTTACACAGCCTCATTATGTTGTATGATTATCTCCCTCCAATCATATTATTACTTTCACACAGCCTGCATGGCACCACTTTCATTAACCAATCACGGTCATTCTAGATACTTCCAAATATGGTATAAAGTCTGGCACACCAGTTGCGCACAGACCAGGACACAAATATATACAAACACTTTAGAGTAGTATATATATCTGAGCTGTACTTCGATAGTCCTCAGTTTAATTCACTTCAATATCTTCCATCCAAACAATCCTCAGAGCTAGTCACTCTTGATCAGACCACTTCACATCATCCTATTGATTTGGGTGTTGTTTCACTTTCACTCTGGCATGTTGCCTTGAAGGCTCCATGCAGTTTAGTCTGCAACTCCACCCCCAAGAGAGTGATCTCTGCTCTGCTTCTACCTCTTCCAATGCCCTTCAACAAATATTTCCAGAGTTCCCCTGGAATACCATGATTTTGCAAATGTGTTTAGTAAGAGCAAGGCATCTAAGCTTGCTCTGCACCATGAACACAATCTAAAAATCTACTTGGAAGAAGGAGCCTCTCCTCCCTTGGACACCACCTATTCCCTCTCCGCCTCCAAGCTTGAGTCTCTCCACACATTCCTCAATGAGCATCTCTCCTACAGATTTATCTGTCCCTCCTCCTTCGCTCACACTGCTCCAGTACTCTTCGTCCACAAAAAAGACAGTTCACTCCACTCACACTGCTCTAGTACTCTTCATCTGCAAAAAAGACAGTTCACTCTGCCTTTGTATTGACTTCCAAGGCCTTAACAAGATCACAAAGAAAGACCACTATCTGCTTCCCCACATCAACAACCTCCTGGATGCCCCTAGCCATGCCAAAATGTTGAGAGCCAACTTGGGCTTACTGAGGGCGACTAGCCTATTGCTGGATCAACTCAGGATGACTCTGGAGTCCACTATGAGTAACCGAAGATGATATTGAGACAGTAGCAAGGATACACTAACCTGGAGTCCACTGTGAGTAACCAAAGAGGAGAAGCAGTGGACTCCTGCAATGTAAGTGTACTTCAAGTAAACAATGGTAAACAACTGTGCCTGTTAAGGCTATGCAGGATTTCCAGTGACAACTCCGGTCAACTCCGGATACAACTCCAGAGTTGCACGAGGGGTTCGGGACTTCGGCTTCAGCGACTCGGAGCGGAGCGCTGCACCCTTACTGTCCTTGTTGGGGGTCCCGGATTTCAGAGGACGAAGAGGACGGAGTGGGTTGAAGGGTGAACTCAAAGTGGAGCGAGACAAGAGAGGAGTGCCGGGGAAGTCTTAGTCGATATTCAAGCTAGAGTATCTATGACAAGGTGCGGACTTATATACGGAGGATGGGAAACGTAACTGGGATGGAGATGAATAAGTCCAGAGTCAGAAGGGTCGGAGTAAGGGTCGGAGATGGGGAATGGACAAGGGTCAACAGAGAATGGAGAAGGGTTGACGGAGAAATGTACATGCAGGGTTGTGGGTAACTAGGATGGAGGCAATACATGACGAGATAGAATGTAAACTATAAACGGAGAATGGAGAGACGGAGATCTACGGACGGGGTATTGGAGTGCGTGAGGGCGCCAGAGTTGGGTCTTGGAGGTGCAGAGTAGGTCAGAGGAACGGCACATGACAGTGCCACAATGCAATGGTATCAACACAGAAGGTGAAGGGAAGGATAGAAAGAGCTGAAACTTGGTAGATGGGCAAATCACACATGGGGAATCCAATGGGCGTAGTTACAAGTCATTCTAACCATAACAATCAGTCCAAATGAGATGCAAAATCACAAACTGTAACACAAAATATATTCAAAGATCAACCTCTGACACACGTACCATCTGGTCCACATCACGGAGGGCAATGAATGGAAAACATCCTTCTGCACACACTATGGCTCCTACAAATGGCTTGTTATGCCATTTGGTCTCACAAACACCCCTGAGGCATTCCAGTGGTTTGTAAATACTATCTTCACTGATCTCCTCAATGTCTGCATCATCATCTATTTAGATGATATCCTTATCTACTCCAAAGATAAGTCCACACACTGAGAGCATGTCTGTGAGGTTCTTTGATGACTCTGGAAACATGGTTTATATGCAAAGTCCAAGAAATGCGAGTTTCACACCAACTCTACGGAATACCTCAGCTATTACCTTTCTCCCACCAGACTTACCATGTCCAAGGAAAAAGTCAAAGCTATTTGGGAATGGCCTAAACCCCATAAAGTCAAGGATGTTCAGTCCTTCCTTGGCTTCACTAACTTCTATCATCATTTTATCCATAATTACTCTGATATCATTGTTCTACTTACCCGCCTCACCTGCAAGGGTGCTCCATGGAACTTCTCCAATGACTGTCGCTCCACTTTCCAGTGCCTCAAGGATGTTATGATTCTTTTTTTTCTTTCCTCCTGACCGGTTGATTGACCCCTTCTTTTCTGTTGTTACCTGACCGGTTGATTGACTCCTACTTAAAATTTTCACTTCCGAGAATTTCCTTTTTAGGAAATCCGACGTCAGAACCTGAAGCCCCGGATCTGCAGTATACTTACTGTGCCACAGTTAAGGATCACAGTCACCCAGAATCCCCCATTTCTATCTTCTACCTTTCTTGTATCAGTGGTGTCCCCTCATCTCTTTCATCCAGTTCCCCAGGACCCCACCCTGTTCCCTTTTGGCACTCCACCCTTCCTTCGTCCCCTGATCCATATTCCTTTAAGGAATGACCCAATTCCTGCTGACCTGACTCAACCTTCTTTAACTCCTATATAAGCTGTAGAATACTTGTCTGTACCCTCCAGCTTAGTTCTACTCAATTTACGGTGCTCAACCACTGTCGCCCTCTGAATCCTCCCCCCCCCCTCTGGAGGATCCTCCCTAGAACCCTTCGAACCCCTGCAACCTGCTAGGGATCCCTTGAACTCTTGAAATCCCTCTGACAAGGGTATTCTACCTTTGAACCCGCGACTCCTGCTGTCCAGCAAGAGCCCTGATTTTCAAAATCTTCAGAACCCCTATCTCGGAACGTTGGAATCCCAGAAACATCGAAACCCTTGACCTTCTATCACTTGACAGAAGCCCCTATCTTCAGAACCTCTGGAACCCCTATCTCCATCGGAAGCATCAAAACCCTTGAGCCACTGAGTTAACACCAGTCCCTACCCGGGGTTTTCGTAACAAAGGATGCTTTTACCTCTGCTCCAATCCTGACTCATTGGGTCCTGATGCTCTGCTCATTGTAGAAACTGACACCTCTGACTATGCTGTGGCCAGAATTCTCTCCATCTGGTGCTCCAATGGCAAGGTCTGCCCCATTGCTTTCTACTCCCACACTCCACTCAACTATGATACCCATGATAAGGAACTCCTTGCTGTCCACAAGTCCTTCCAGACTTGGCAAAATTACCTTGAGGGCTCCATGACTCTGATTGTCGTCATCACAGGCCATAAGAACCTGGAGTATTTCACTACTACCTGCCTCCTTTCCTGTCAGCAAATCTACTGGTCAGAATTCCTTTGCTAGCTCAATCTTGTCCTCCAATTCTGTCATGGATGCCTTGGTGGAAAGCCCAATGCCCTAACTCAATGATGGAACATCTATCCCAAAGAGGGGGATAGGGACTATGCTTGCATCAATCCACACAACCTCTGACCAGTTTTCACCCAGGAACAGCTTGCATCCTCCCTATGAGCTACCTGCCTTGCTGATCCTATCCTCCGTGCAAGCACTATGTTTGGTGTGGAATCCCTACACAATGACATCCTTTCTGCACTCCCCTCCTGAAACAACACTCAAAGTGAAATGAAGTTTAGTGGAAGTTTAGCTTGTTAGGCTTAGAGACTTCGAATGGAAGATATTGAATTTGATTAAACTGAGGACTATCAAAGTACAGCTCAGATATATATACTATTCTATAATGTTTGTATCTATTTGTGTCCTGGTCTGTGTGCAATTGGTGTGCCAGACTTTATACCATAAGTGGAAGTATCTACATAAAATGACTGTGATTGGTTAATGAATGTGGTGCCATGTAGGCTGTGTGAAAGTAATAATATGATTGGAGGAAGAGAATCGTACAACATGTGGGGCTGTGTGAATGTGGCAGCCAATAGGAATCAGAGTAGAGCATAGGTTTGGCATGAGACATGAAGAGTCTAGAACAAGTCTGGGAGAAGACGGGAGGAACAACATAGTGTTCTTAGGGTAGGAAGACTTGTTGATGAGATAAGATAGGATTAGATGCCATAAAGACAGGGGTTGAAGATAGGGGTTTAGGAGTGTTCATAACACCTCCAATCCTATCGCCTCCACACATATGTCTGACTCCAAACCCTCTGATTCTCACTGGTCTGTTGACTCCAATGGCTTCCTCTGAAACCAGCGGATGAAATCCGAGGGTTGCAGGACGAAGCGACGAAGAGGTGAGACTCGCAAGGCGGAGTTATTGCAGTCTTGTCGGGTTGACAACACAGAAAGCGACGATGCTTCTCTGGGCAAGGTTGATGAGGGAAATTCACTAATTTCAAGACTGGAGTATACATCGAGTAACTACAGTCGTATATATACTAACTATGAGCACAGCCATCAGTGCACGGACCATGCATATGTAATCATGAGTAAGAAACGCTATTGGCCAATAAGTATAATACTACAATGAGGCAAGGGCTGTGTGGAATGGAAAGGAAGCGACACGGTAATGAAATGGAAGCATACCATGAGGCGTGTGGTTAGAAGATCTGACCACAATTAGAATGGAAGATCGATCGGGAGAAGTATGAAGAAGATCTGTTAGATCTTGTGAAGTCCTGTATCGTAGATCTCGGATGTCAAATCAGATAAGATAAAGTGAAGAACGATTAGATGAGATGAAAAAGATAAAAGTGAAAAGCGTTCGTAACATCCTCCAACTAGATGATCGCATCTATGTCCCTGATACCAACAACCTCCACCTCCAAGTTCTCCAATACAAACATGATCACCTGCTATCCAGACATTTCAGACAAAATCACACCATAGAACTCATTTGCTGTGAATACACCTGGCCTGGAGTCCAAACATTCATAAAAGAGTATGTCTCCTCCTGCACAGTGTGCTCATGTGCAAAGGTTCCTAGGCATAAACTGTATGGACTCCTCAAAAAACTTCTGATCCCCAAGAGACCATGGAACTCCATCTCCATGGACTTCATCGAACAGCTTCCAGCTACACCACAATCCTCTTTGTCATAGACCGACTATCAAAACAATACATCTTCATCTCCACCAACAACAAGATTACATCTCTGGAGTTGGCTAAGTGGTTCCTCCTCCACATCTTCTCTAAGCATGGAGTCTCCTCCCACATTACCTCCAATAGAGGTGTCAAGTTCATCTTACATTTCTTCCACTCCCTCAGAAAAGCCCTTGACATCCACCTCCACTTTACCTCTGGTTATCATCCTGAAGGTGACAGACAAATGGAGCTGATGAATCAAACTCTGGAACAGTACCTCCAGATCTACTGCAACTATCAACAGGACAATTGGTCCAAACTTCTGCCCTTTGTGGAGTTTGCATACAACAATTCTCTGAATGCCACAACCAGTGTGTCTCTGTTCTTTGCTAACAAGGGCTATCATCCCAACAACTCTGTACACCCCAAGAGAGATCTCACCTCTTCACACATAGTGTTTTAAAGTCCAGTTGTGAACTGGTCACGCAACTGGCTACTGGACTGGACCACAACTGGTTGCAACTGGACTGCAGTTGCCAGTTGCCTCTCTTTGAAATAAAAAGACTGCAGTCCTGGACCAGTCTGCAACCGGTCACAACCATGTACAGCCACACTACCATATTAGGAAGGGTCCCCTATTTTGTTGGGAATTTTAGCGATTTATTTGGATTTTATATGACTAAAATAGTGAATATACCCTCCAACACTTGACATGCAGTACAGAAATGGACATATCTCATGTTCCTGTGGTCCGATTCGTACCAATATTTGGTCAGCAGCTAGCTACGAGTCTCTACTATCTTTCATTTTCCTATGACTAAGCGTGGGAACCGGATACGGACCGGTCATTTAAGAAACCGGTTGCAACCGGTTTTTTTTGGTCCAGTTGCCAGTTGCAACTAATATTTCCTTTTTAGGACTGGTCTTGGTCCGGTTGCCTTATTTGGAGCGTGGAAAACCGGACCAGACCGGACTTTTAAACACTATGCATGCACTTGTGACTACTCTGTAGATCTTGAGTCACTCCACCAATTCCTCTGTGAAGAAATAGCCCATGCCCAAGAGTGATACCAAGGCCCCACAGACGCCAAGTGAACTCCATCACTGGACTTCAAGGTCAGTAACTGAGTATTCATCAAGGCTAAGTATTTTTGCTCCACCCAACCCTCCAAAAAGCTCTCCAAGAAAAACCTTGGACCATACAAAATTATCGCTCAGACAGGTACCCACCCCTTCACACTCTGACTCCCCAACAACATGAAATCTGTCCATCCGATCTTCCATGTCTCCCAATTGGAACCCTCCATTCTGAACACAATTCTAAACTATGAACAACCTGAAACAACACCCAAAACACTAGGATGATGTGTAGTGGTCCTTTATAGAGGGACTAACTCTTTATGAGGAGTGTTTGAGTGGAAAAGATCAAAGTGAATTAAACTGAGGAATGTATGCTACTACATGAGGGTTTATATAGTGTCCACTGTGTGTGGTCATATTTATGATAGTACACTAGAAAGGAAAGTGGTATGATACTTAGTATCTAATTGTCATTGGATGATAAGAGGAATGAATGATGTCATAGATAAGGCACTGCCTTGGAATGGAAGAGAAGTTGAGAAGCATGTTGAATCATATCCAATTGGTGGAATATATATAGGGCTGTGTAAATGTGGCAGCCAATAGGAATAGTTTCCAAGTATAGGTTTGGCATGAGGCGTAGAGAGTCTAGAACAAGTCTGGTGAAAAGGTGGGAGGAACGACATAGCGTTCTTGATGTATGAAGACTTGTTGATATGATAAGATAGGGTTAGATGGCATAAAGACAGGGGTTGAGGATAGGGGTTTAGGAGTGTTCATAACACAACCTCTGCCACCTCCAATTGAAGTTGACAGTGAACCTGAGTACAAGATAGCTGAGATCCTTGACTCCAAGATCAACTGGTGACAATGGAGTTGCCAACTCCTGTACCTAGTCTGATAGTCAGGATACAAAGGTATGGATGAAGAAACTTCTTGGTTGCTGGCCACTGAACTTGGTCATGCCTCCAAGCTTGTCTCCAACTTCCACCTCCAATATCTGTCAAAACCCAGCCCTCATCATGCTTAAGGAAAAAGGAAGGAATTTTCATCACAAACTAAACATCTTCTATTCTATTTCTCCCTCCACATTGTCCTCTCCACTCCCCATCTCTACATCCTTTTCTGCAGCCTCCACCACTTCCTCCTCCAACTCCATCAACTCCTTTTCTTCAATGCTTGCATCAATGTCAGAGTCCTCCTCATATTCCAAACTTCTACCCTCTTCTCCTGACCCCAACTCTGCACCCACCTCCACACCCATCATTGCACCACCCTGGGTTCCCAGCTCCAGCTCAATGAGCTGCTGCACTGCTGTTGTGATCTGCGCCATCTGCACTGAGTTGGCACTAAGGGCGATTGCAACTTGTTGCATCACCCTTATGGCCTTCTTGAGTGCCTTGATGGCCTCCAACCCTCCACTGACCCCCACTTCTCTTCCCTCCAACCTCTCCTCAGTTTTGGCCTTCTTCTTTGGCCACTCCAACTCATCCTTGCCCTTGTCTTCTATTATGAATGCTCCTTGTTGGAATCGATGGGCGCGTGATATAATAATCACGCGCACACACAAGTGAATACAAGCCTTCTAGAGGCCATTCAATTAGACATCCACTAAAGACTGCATTGATTACAAGATCAATAGAGTACAGTAGTATATATATAGGACAGGCCATTGGCTAGGGGAAACTAACTACTTGACTCCTTGTCGACCCCTATCTCTCTCACGTGATACATCTGAGTGCACTACGACCTCTCGCTATATTCTCCCACACTCCTAAACCCCTATCCTCAACCCCTGTCTTTATGCCATCTAACCCTATCTTATCTTATCAACAAGTCTTCATACCTCAAGAACGTTATGTTGTTCCTCCTGTCTTCTCACCAGACTTGTTCTAGACTCTTCACACCTTATGCCAAACCTATGCTCGGAAACTATTCCTATTGGTTGCCACATATACACAGCCCCATATGTCATACAATTCTCTTTCTCCAATCATATTATTACTTTTGCACAGCCTACATGGCACCACTTTCATTAACCAATCACGGTCACTTCAGATACTTCCTTTTATGGTATAAAGTCTGGCACACCAGTGCACACAGACCAGGACACAAATAGACACAAACACTTTAGAGTAGTATATATACCTGAGCTGTACTTCGATAGTCCTCAGTTTAATTCACTTTGATATCTTCTACTCAAACAATCCTCATAAGAGCTAGTCTCTCTACAAAAGACCACTACACATCATCCTTTTGTTTTGGGTGTTGTTTCACGTCTTCTGCCACCTCCAACCTCTGCAGCCTCTGTTTCCATGTTGGTGCCTCCCCCAGCCACTCACAATACTGTCAGGCCACTTGACAGCCCATGCACATGCTGGCCTTGTGGCCTGTGCCTGGTTTGCACTCTATCCACTTCTGCATGCATCACATGTATGTGGGCCCCTTCCCCTTGTTCCTGCTGTAGAGATTAGTATGCCTCTACATGTACATCTTGGTCCTATATGTGTGATACTCGTCGGGTTACCTTTATTTAGTTATTCCTTTCTGTTCCCAAGACTTCCGGTCAGTTTCTGAAGGACTGGTCAATAGTCCAGACGCCTGGGCTGCCCAGACTACCAACAGACTGGCCAGACTTACCTTGTATTGTTCCAGACTTCACTTCTATTGATCTCCAAGTCATATACTTTCACCATATGTTCCTTATACAGATATCAGTTTGTTTCTGGTATGTTTCCCATTATCTTACAATACTTTTGTTTCTCAGGTCTCAATACCCCAAGTAATCGGTCTTATCAGACCCAGGATGGGATTTGGGAGTGTCACCCTTCAAGGGTTGGTCTCCATGTGATCCTGTCCCTTCTTCCTTTCCATTCCATATGTTAGGTTTCATTTTCGGTACTTAGTTTCCATCTGGGCATGTCCAGACCTATAAAATCATGTGCCTAGCTTCCAGAAATTATAGTTCCTGTTGAGCTCATATCATACATCATCAGGGCTGTTCCCCATCATTGTTTCCATCATCTTCTGTCATCTCCCATTGCTTCCAATCATCTTTACCACCTTTCCTGACTGAACTGCCAGTTGGACATTGTCTCTCTCATTGACCAGCCCCAGACTGGCCCAGTTTTATTGCTTGGACTTGCCTCGGACTAGTCAGTCAGTACTTGGACTTCATTCCAGACTTAGCCCAGACACCTAGAGTCCCTTTGGGGTGAACATACTCACCTCCCCTCATCATCAGACACCCCCAGGTGGCCAGGATTCGAAGGTAGGTATACTTACAAGTCTACTCACCCACCTTTTAGTCTTTTCACCACTTCCACTGGCCTCCTGTTGTTGATGGATCTCCTCCACCTGCCTCTATTAGCATACTCTGATGGTGATTACACAGACTACTCACCTTTTTTCAGGCCTCCTCCTTGGCCCTCCAGTCCTCCTCCGCAGTCCTCCTCCTCTCTATCTTTGCTGCTCTCTACTGCTCCTCTGCTACTCACCTCCTCTCTGCCTCCTCTATCTGTCATTGTTCCTCCTTCTCTGTCCACTTACACTCCTCCTCCTTGTGCACCTTTGCTTGCCTTCTCCACTCCATCGCCTTCATGTTGAACAATGTGTCCTCATCCTCATCCTGCTCAGCAAGGCAATTGTCACTCCATATCTGGATGTCAGGGTAGGCAGACATGGTAGAATTAAGAGGTAAGGAACAAAGGAGCATACCACTGCAGTTTTATAGACAAGCCTGGAATTTCAAACTCCACATCACATGACATCCAAGCAACTCCACAAGTCCAATCTCCAACACTACTCTAGATTTAACTCTGTGGGTTTCATTCAATATTTTGTTAAGTATGCAATCCCAACTCTTGGACTTGTATTCTACTTCTCCATTCTCCATTCCTATATACATTCCTTCCTGTATTTGATTTAGATCCTAGTTACCTTTGTCCCTGTGGCTCACTTGAGATCACAGCCCTTCATTCCACCACTCCATTACTTAGGTCCATTCTCTGTCTCTGTTGACCCTTCCAAACTTTACTGTCCCATCTTTGTTATGACCTCCTCCATTCTTGTCCTATAGACTCCAACCCCTACTCCATATATAAACCAGCATGTACTTGTCATAGTTCCTTAGTTCAAATATCAACTTAGATTCAGCTCCCCATCTGACCTCCAACTCAACTTTAGTGCTGCCACAGCCTGGCCCAAAATGAAGCAACCTCGAAAGAAAGAGATTGTATAGTGGTCAACTATTAGCTGACTAGGCTTTGAGCTTAGAGGAGTGTTTATGAGGGGGAAAACAAGTTGATAAAACTAAATAATGTGGCTACTACATTGAGGGTTTATATACTGTCCACTGTGTGTGGTCGTATTTACGATAGTACACTAATAAGGAAGGTGGTACGATATCCAGTATCTAATTGTCATTGGATGATAAGAAGTGAGTCATAGATAAGGCACTGCCTTGGAATGGAAGAGAAGCGTTGAGCTTCTTATGGAATGGAATCATAACGGATCTTATCCTATTGGTTGTTTATAAATAAGGCTGTGAATGTGTGGCAGCCAATTGGGTTGTGTCCTGAGCATAGGTTTGGCATGAGGTGTCTATATTTAAAATGTGTCCTTCAAGGACAAGTGAGTAGGAACGACATAGGGAGAGATTGGATTGAAAGTCTTATCAAAAGACTTGGTTGGATCATAGGGTATGAATAGTGTAGGAAATGGAATGGGATTGGAGGTGATCATAACACAAAAGCCCTGAGCTGGCTAAGCTGAGCCCCAAACAGCCTGGCTGGGCTGGGTCACGCTAGGGGCTTGGTAGGGCTTAGAGCCTGGCTTGGAATTTGAGAAGCCATGAGCCGGGACTTCCCAGGCCCCAGAAGCCCTGAAGCTGTGAGACTGACTGTTGGATTGGGGAATCAGCAATGGCCGATGTCTATAAATGGTTTTTTTATATGAAAACTTTCATTAAGTTTCATTTCTTCGGCCAATCCTAACCAATCACTTATTTCTAGTAGTATGTCTGATGATGAGGAACAGCCTTGCTGGCCCAAACGTACAGCTGTACTGTCCACACATGTGACATGTGTTGACAATGCAGCTGATTTGGAGCTGTCCTCCCATCAGAAGGCACAGGAAGCAACACGGCCACCTCCTGCCACTGGCAATATTCCTGGCACAAAATGCAAAGTCCCCAATGCTGAGGCTTCCTCCACTGAATCCAAGGCTGAGTGCCAACCCAAAAAGAAGTGTGAGTAATTAATTTTGAGTGTCTCTCTCGAAAGATATTTTCTCAGGACCCAGGGCTCAAAAGGATGCCAGCAATCATGCTACTGGTGGGTCAGATGGCCTAACCGGGTCAGATGGCCTACTCAAGGATGTCACTGTTATCAATGTAGACGAGCCAATCAAGAGAGGATGTGCCAAGCACACACAAGACATTGATGCACTATTCTCAGCTCCGTATCTCAAGGACAGCAAGAAATATTGAGACTGTAATGCTTGCTAGTATGTTCTACCTCTTATTTTTGCAAAGTTTCATTTACTCAAGTTGTATCAGTGAACAACTCAAAAAATGTGTAGCAATCACCAACAAAGCCACCACTTTGCGGCATCACCAGCAAGCAGCCCACCAAGAAAAGTATTGGCAGTGGGCAGCTGATAACAACTTCCTATCAATGTTACCTATCGATACAAAGAGCTGCCATAGTGAGGAAGCATGCCAACAAGTGGCATCGTCTAACACTGGTATCAGTCACCAGTCCTCTCTCGACAACCATCTTGTGCCTGCAGACACAACCATCCAGTATTCAGAATCAACTTTCCGCAATGCTACTGTTGAGTGGCTTGTTGCAACGGATCAGGTGAGCAAAATCCATGACATTTGAGCCTACTAGCTGACAATTGATGCTATAGCCTATCCATGCAATGGAGCATCCAGCATTCCAAAAAATACTAGACATTGCTTCATGCGCTCCTGACAAGATCAAGCTTCCCTGTCGCACCACAGTTCGTGAACTTATCATCAAAAAATTCAAGATTGATTTCCTTGAGCTCAAGAAGAAATTGTCAGTATGTACTAGATGCGCACCAGTATTCTCTCACACTCACACAATACATAATAGAGCAAGATTGTTCAAGGGCACATCAGCCTCACATGTGATGCATGGCAGGCTTCAAACTGTGTGATGGGTATTTTGCCATCACCGCATCCTGGATCGAAGACATACCTCACACATGGACGCTCAAAACCGGACTCATTGCATTTATCCAGCTCAACAATGCACACAATGGAGTTCGCCTTGGGCAGGCACTGTATGAAGCAGTCAAACACTTGGGTATATCGCATAAGGTATGTGTACATGTCCATGTCAAAGTCTACAAGTATTGACCGGTGATCTGTTAGATCGCATATGTTACTTGTGACAATGCAAGCAACAATGACATGATGATGGATGAATTTGGGCGTCTTCTTACATCTGAAACAGGAAAACCATTTGATGGGGCGAAGTGATGGTTGTGGTAAGTCTTTGTCACTGTCCAGTGCAGGTATCTTATCATCTCTCACAGCTGTATGGCCCATGTTATTAATCTTGCCACACAGGCATTCCTCACAACATACAGCAAGTCCAAGCATTACAACCCCTCTACACCTGAGACTGACATTGTTGTCTCAAGCAATGGGAAGGATCGGGACCCCGTTGGCCTTATCCGTGCAATTGCCATGAAGGTAAGTGGTGCCCATTGTGGCTGAATTCACAAAACACTAATGGCTCCACCATCAGGCATGATCCTTGGTGCAATGCAAACAACTATTCAAGTCCATCCAGACATGCTTGCCTCCACTACAACTTATTCTCGACATGAAAGTCCAATGGTCATCTACATTTGCCATGCTCAGTTGTGCATTAGAAATGAAGGAGGTAAGCATATTTAGCTACATTCATGTATTCTTACTGACTTGTATAAATGCAGGATGTCAACACTTTCATAGAACAGCTTGCATTCAGAGATCGTGGGAACAATTCAGACAAATGTCTCAAGATCCTCGACCTTCAGTTGTCGGAGGAGGAGTGGGCTTAGGTCCCTCCTCTTCTAACCCTCTTGGCAGTACGTTGTTTTTGTGATGTTTTATCACATTAACATACTTGTTTCTAGTTTGCTGAGAATGCCCAGCATGCATTCTCAATGGAGCAGGGACCCACATTACATGCAGCCCTTCCAGCTCTGGAGGTGCTACACAAGGCATGGTCATCATGCATGAAGAGCAAGAAGTTTATGAAATTTAGTGCTGCACTCGAGACCGGGGTTGACAAAGTATCCGACTACTACACGCATACAGCAATGTCAGATGCACATATCATTGCGATGAGTAGGCAGGGACAACAATGACATTTGTACCTAGTAATACTGATGTACTTTCTAGTTCTTGATCCACATCAAAAGCTCAATTACATCCATGCTAATTGGGGTGATGGGCCCACTGCCGAAGCAACAGATCTTGCTAAAAAGATAGTAAGTCTTTTTTCATCAGTAGCCAGTACACTGACTGACTCCATTACTAAGTACAAGGAGTGCTACTATGTGATGTATGGCCCTAGTGCAGCTGGTGTGCCTCCGACAATGAACCACAAGCGTCGCATCACCACCCACAACTCAAAACTTGATGCCCTATTAGGGTCCTATATCGACAACGAAAGTGACTCAAACAGTGAGGACGGGGACAAGACTGGTCCCAGCGAGGGCAGAAAATATTCCAATGATCCTGCATGCCCTTGGCTGCTGGGTTTCCATGACTACCTCAACACCCAGGACCACCTAGGTGATTCCACCATCATTCAATGGTGTGGAATACACTCTGCACGATACCCTATCTGGAGATCAATCGCACAGGACTATCTTCCCATCATGGCCAGTTCCATATCATCAGAGTGTGTGTTCTCATCTGCAGGAATCACTATTAGTAAGTGCTGCAACTGCCTCAAGGCCAACATTGTTGAAGCACTTCAATTCTTGAAGTGTGCTACAAAAGCACTGGATACCTTGGTTCACGAAGCTCCTACACTCACCACTGAGATGCATGGCAAGGTCAACTCTGATAACAATACTGAAGAGAGTGAGGAGTGGGATGGCAAGATTTTTGACGATGAATAGATACATCTTGACTACAATACATCTTGTAACTACATACTCTTGCAAGCCGCGGCCTGGGCCTGGGCCGGGTCTTTTGAGCCGGGCCAGGCCAACTTTAGGGGCCTCTGGGGCTCAAAGCCTGGCTTGTGATTTTGAAAAGCCACAAGCCCCTTAAGCTGGGCCCGAGCCAGGGCTTTCAGGCCAGGCTGGGCCATGGCAGCACTACTCAACTTCATTGCTAGTCAACATCCAAATCTGAACCTCTGCTCCTCCAAAATCTAGACCACCTCCAAGACTCAGGCAAGGATGCAGTGCTCCACTCTGAGTCACTGAAGCCAAGGTCCTACCTGTGTGCATAACTCCAGAGTTGTATCTGGAGTTTACTGGAGTTGACCTGGTCTTAACAATTGCCCAATTCAGCTATAATTCTAAAAGGAACACAACAACGAAGTTTGCTCCTTTCAAAATCACACACTCTTATATGCCACACATGGGAATAGAATAGTACCAAACAACAGCACTGGTGACTGAAGAAATTTTTAAAGATTTGGCAAATTTTTTAACAAAAACAAAAGAAAAATCCTGCAGGCACAGGAACGTACATATGAAAACACAAGCCAACAAAAACTGTACAGACACACCAGAATATCAAAGTGATGACAAAGTTTGGCTGGCTACAGACAATCTAAACATCACCAACTGGTCTAGAAAACTCACAGACAAATACATTGGCCCATATGAAATCATATCTATGAAAGGTCCAAATGCCATTGAACTTAAACTTCCTCGGCACATCAAAATCCATCCAGTAGTAAACATCTCACAAGTCAAACCATATAAAGAAAGACTTGACAGTCAACTAGCAAATAAACTATTATGATTTCTTTTTCCTTATGGTGTATGTGCAGGGTTTATCCATGACTGCTGCTCTCCTTTCATCCGGGACCGGTTGATTAACCCCTATTTAAAATTTTCACTTCCGAGACTTTCCTTTTTACAAAATCCAATATCGGAACCCACAGTCCCGGATCCACAGCATACCTACTGTGCCACAGTCAAGGATCACGGTCACCCATAACCTCCCCTTTCCACCTTTTGCTTTTCTTGTATCGCGGTGTTCCCTCATTCCTTCCATACCATTCTCAGGAACCCCGCCCTATTCCCTTTGGGCATCCCATCCTCCCTTTTTCCCTTGTTCCACATCCCTTTAAGAGGCAACCCTGTTCTGGCTGACTTGACTCAGCCCCTTTTGAACTCTATATAAGCTGTAGTATACTTGCCTGTATCCTCCAGCTTAGATCTACTCAATCTACCATGTTCAACCACCATCGCCCTCTGAATCATCCCTCAAGAGGATCAGCAGTCAGTTTTATCCTATCACAGATGGGTGTGAATGGAAAATGATATCCCAACCAATTTGGGTCCATTAGCCTCACTGAGGTCAAGAGCTACTACTCTCAGGCCAAACTCAAGCTATATGGACTTTTCCATGCACTCCACATGGTGTGTGTATTTGTTTTCAGTGTTACTAACTTCATTATAGAAATAGATGTGAAATATGTCCAGGGTATGATTAACAACCTGGACTTACAACCCAGCACAATGATCAATAGATAGATCACTGATATTCTCCTTTTCCACTTTGAGATCTGCCATATCCCAGCCACTCATCACACTGGCCCTGAAGGTCTTTCCTGGTGGCCCCCTTTGGACCTAGACCCCCCACAGGAGGAGTCCACTGTGGATTAGCTGGACCAGGCCTGTCCATTCTCAGTTTCCCTACTCAATGACCAATTCCTTCCCCACCCCACTAAACTCCCCTCTGATATCTCTACCAGACTTCCCTCTGATATCCATGTTCCTTACTATGTCTCCTCTTCACTGCAGTCCAGACCGCCCTAGTCTTCTCTCATATATGTACTGGTCTTCACATCTTCCATCACTGACTCTTCTGCCATTACTGATCCTACTCTGACTATCCTATGGTCTGCAAAGGCTATGGCCTGAGAATTCCATATTCAACTTATCCAGACCTTCATCTCCACCCGTACATGCCCCACTGACCTCTCTGACACCAAGTTCCAGCCATTTGTGAACTTGGCAACAAAATTCTTTCTACTCAATGATTCCCTCCAGTGTCAAGAACCTCACAGATGTCTCCAGCTTGTTGTACTAGGAGATCACTGGTATGAATTTATCAAAGAGGCCCATGATGACCTTGGGCACAAAGGTGTCTACACAGTCTGTACTTGGCTCCTTCTGTGATTCTAGTGGCTGATGCTGCTCGATGACATCAAGTGGTTTATATGCACTTGCCATGAATGTCAGATCTGACAGACTGCCCACTTCCATATTCTTCCAATGGTCCTGATTGTTAGTGGACTATTCTGGAAAGTACATACCAATACCATGCTGATGCCCTGCTCTGGCAGGTACATATTGGTACATTGTTCAAGCCCACTGTGATCTCACTGCTTATCCAGAATGGCACATGTTGTGCTCCAAAAACAGAGCTGTCATAGCTGCTTTTCTCTTTGAAGACCTCCTTTGTTGATGGGGTCCTGTCTCCAATCTTGTTACTGACAATGGCCCCACTTTTATTCAGGCCCCAGACATCCCTGCTGACTGATATGGTATATGTCATATCTGGTTCTCCCCCTACAACTCCCAAGCCAACAGTGTGGCTGAATGGCATCATTATGATGTCCAGGAGTCAATCATTAAAAGTTCCTCAGGGGGGGGGTCTCACTGGCATACATACTGCTGCTCACTCAGTTTTTTGGGCCAAGTGCATAACCATAGTCTGCACTACCAGTCTATCACCATATTTTATGGTCCATGGTGTTGAACCACTCTTTCCATTTGACCTGACAAGCTACCTTTTTAGTCCCACTACCAGATACCAACCCCCTTTCACTGACTGGGCTTATTGCCTGGCTGGCCCAACAGCTCCAAAAGTGCCAGGAGGACTTAGAGTCCATCTAAAAACACATCACCACAGCCCACTTCAAGTCCACTAAGCATTTGAAGTGGCATTCAAAAACCAGATCAAGGACTTTGAATTTCACCCCAGGAGTCTAGTTCTAGTCTGGAATACCCATATCAAAAAGGAACTGAACCAGAAGACAAAGCCAAGATACATTGGTCTGATGGTTGTCTTTTACTGGACCTCTGGAGGATTGTATGTGCTGGCCAAGTTGGATGGATCAGTCTCCAAACTACATTATGCTGCATTCCATGTCATACCTTACTACTCCCATTTTAGGTCTTTGATTCCAGTGACAGACCTCACTGGTCTGGATGATGAAAGTCTGGACCAACTGGGGGGAAGATGTCCCTGTAACTGAGGAAGATGACTTGGACCTACAGGACCCAGACTTCTAGTCTGAGTCCTGTCAATAACTGTTTCCTCCTCTCTGTTTTACCCCAGGATTAGTCTGGTGATCTTGATTATGTACTAAAACCATCAAACAGACTATCATAAAGTCTGTTCCTCTTTTTGGGTCTTCCTGTGACTGCCTTCATTGTACTTTCTGCTCTTTACTGTATGATAGGCACCATGCCCCTTTACTGATAGACTGCTAGACCACTGAAAAGAGTGTAGAGATGAAGATAGATGACTGTCACATGCCATTCCTTCACACAACTCCATACTTCCGAAATGCAACTCCGGCACCTCTGCGCACTTCAAATCTTGCCCACAGTATCTCCATTCCTCCATCTCATTCCGACACTCCATCCTCCATGTCTCCATTATGGTTTACTCTACATTTTGTTCTTGTCATGTAAAACCTCCATCCCTAGTACTTCCAACCCTGCATGTACATTCTCCGTTGACCCTTGTCCATTCTCCACCTCCGACCCTTACTCCGGCCCTTCTGACTCTGACCCCTTACTCTGACCCTTCTGACCCCAGACCTATTTCACATAGTTATGTCCTCCGACCTCCGTATATAAGTCTGAGCTTTGTTGTAGATACATTAGCTTGAATATCAACTAAGACTTCCCCAGAACTCCTCTCTTGTCTCATTCCACTCTGAGTTCATCTCTTCACCTACTCTGTCCCCTTTGTCCTCCAAAATCTGGGACCCCCGACAAGGACAGTAAGGGCGCAATGCTCTGCTCCGGGTTGCTGAAGCCAAAGTCCCAAACCCCTTGCGCAACTTCGCAGTCAAATCTGGAGTTGACCAGAGTTGTTGCTGGAATTCTGACATAGCCTTAACAATGACCAAAGAAGAAAAGTTGGGCAGTACCTTGTAAGACTGACAGTTTTTTCATTTTTTTTGTTCTCACTTTACTTACTTTTCACTTTTATCTCACTTTGTTAGAACCAATTCATTTTTCTATGATATGGACATGGACTATCTATGACCCCCAACCTATTCACTCTCCTCTGGCTCTGGGATCCAAGCCAGCTCCACTAGGATGGTGTCTTGCTGCACTCCTAGCTTCTTTATATTGGCCTGGAGCTGGAACTTCCAGGCCTCCAATGTGTTGACCTGGTAGAGGATTGCCTCCACCTATCAGGCCTTCTTTGCCACCACAGTTGCCCACTCCTTCTCCTTGCCCCTCCCCTTTGACATTGACATGACCAGCTCCTCCTCCAAGCTGAGCTCGATCAGGCTTGGCACCCTCTTGCTCAGACTGGCCTTGGGGAAGACCAGTATCTTGATGACCATGGACTCTGTGGTAAGAGGATGATTAGCTTCATTAAATGATTAGGAGAGGAAGGGAAACTTACCCTTCCATGTCAGCTGCACCACCACCACCTTCCTCACTATTGCCCACCCTACACTGTGGTCACACCGATGGCACTTCCGGTAGCACTGCAAGCAAGCGGTGCTGGGCCCCTATTGACACTCATCCTCCAAGCCTGCATCCTTGCAGGCCTGGCATGCCATCTACTTGGACTCCAGGCCCCATCCCAACTGTGCTGGGACATGGCTGGTCTGGGACCTCTTCTGCCCTGCCTTCTCCATTGTGACTCCCTTGTCATCTCGTCCTCAGGCTCTCTAATCCTTCATCAGTACTAAGTTGTCTGGACCATGCATAGCACTCACCTTAAGTCTGGAGGACACCATGGACACTGCATCCAATGATCCCCCAGCCTTCTCCTTCTCCAGGAACAGGACTGCCACCCCCTCATTGTTGTCCACCTTCTCTGCCATCTCCTCTGTCACCTCCATCAACACATCTCCTCCCTTGTCAGCTTGGGCCACCTGCTCCTCTGGTCCTTGTGTCTTCCAGGCATTGTGAATGAGCTCAGCTTGACTGAACTATGCTGTCTGCTCCTCTGAGAGGGCTGTGTTGAGGCAGAGATCTGCTGTAGCCCTGGCAGCCTTGCCCCATGTGTCCTGTATCCCTGTTAGCTGAGACCCCTATGGATGGACATACTACTTACCAGGGCAGCCCCGAACCTTTCCACCCATGTGTCCTGCTCCTCCCTCAGGTCTGCCTGATCATCAGGCATTGTCTATGCCTTGGTGTCAAGACACTCAGTTGTCTCCTTGAATTGCCATGTGAGACAGGCATGGTATGCAGCACCAGTGTCCACAAGCTGGCAGTTCTTGTCCAATCGACTGGTAAATTGAGACATTGGTGATGATAGAAGTAAGACATAGTGAGACAAAAGTTAGGCAAGGCAGACTCTTAACAACATGACCATGAGTTTTCAGACTCTGCTGCCACCATAACCACTGCACTGCCACTGCCAAGACCATCACACCACCATTACCACACTGACCATGTGACCAGACTGGGGACAATCAGTTGCTAAGTCCCCTGCAGATGTAGAGACTCATATGTCCCTACTGTTATATCCCTTATTCCATCACCATTCAGATAGTCTTTACTTTTACAAACTTGGTTCTTTCTTCCCTTTGTACTTAGACCAGCCTGCAGTCCCACACTAACTGACACAGAAGACCACTCAGGGCATGGGCCCCATTGGTCTTCATCAGACCTTGGCCCCGGGGCTGCAGACCACTCTTTCTATGTTATACTTGGTGTTTCAGGCCTTCTTACACTCAGTTACCATTCATATGGACATCTCCAAGTTGTCCATATGGTCACACTTTTTAGTTTTGTCCCCAGGTTTCACCTTACTTGTTGTACTTGACACTTTGGGCCATCTAGAGTATTTAGTAATGTAGTAGGGATTTGAAATCCAGCTTCCTTCTGCTCACTATGATGGCTTACCATCAACGACCACACTGTATACTGTTCACCATCCACCGTTCATTATTTACTGTCTTACTGTCTTACCATCCAACTGTCCGCACACAACCTGACCCCAAAGACCACTGTGCCTCTTTAATGACCACTGGACTTCAAGGACTCACTCAGATGAGTCATCAAAGGCCTTTTTCTCTCAACCCCAAGATTCCGAGTCCCCTTGGGGCGAACCTATCACTCCCCTTTTCACCTACTGTTAAGACTGGGTCAACTCCAGTGAACTCCGGTGCACTCCAGAGTTATGCATGTGGGTAGGACCTTGACTTCAGTGACTCAGAGTGGAGTGCTGTGCCCTTGCCTGAGTCTTGGAGGTGGTCTGGATTTTGGAGAAGCAGAGGTTTGGACTTAAACATTGACTAGCCACAAAGTCGAGTTGGAGGTCAGAGGAGGAGTTGAATCTAAGTTAATATTTGAATTGAGGAGATACGATGAGTAATGTGGGTTTATATATGGAGTAGGGCTTGAAGTCTATAGGACAAGAACGGAGGAGGTTGTAACAAAGACAGGACAGTAAGGTTCAGAAGAGTCAACAGAGACAGAGAATGGACCTAAGTAATAGAACAGCAGAATGAAGGGCTGCGCACTCAAGCAAGTCACAGGGGCAAAGATAACTAGGGTCTAAATCAAATACAGGGTGAAACATAAATAAGAACAGGGAATGGAGAAGCAGAATACAAGTCTGAGAGTCAGAATTGCATACTTAGCAAAATGTCAAATGAAACCCATGGAGTTAGGTCTGGAGTTACACCGGAGATTGGACTTGCAGATCAGGATATGACAGCATCCCCCTCTTAGGCCTGAGCCCACAAAGGCCACAAGACCATAGGAGGACAATGTGGAGTTGCTTGGGTGTCACATGATGCAGAGTTTGAAATTCTGGACTCATCTATAAAAACTGCAGTGGTATGCTCCTTCATTCCTTACCTCTCAATTCTTATCATGTCTTCCCACCCTGACATCCAGATGTGGAGCGATGGCTGCCTTGCTGAGTGGGATGACAATGATGACACACTATTCAATGTGAAGGCGATGGAGTGGAGAAGGTGAGCCAAGGTGTGCAAGGAGGAAGAGTACAAGCGGGCAGAGGAGGAACAATGCTGAATAGAGGAGGCAGAGAGGAGGTGGGTAGTGGAGGAGCAACGGAGAGCAGCAGAGATAGAGAGGAGGGTTGTGGAGGAGCAATGGAAGGCCAAGAAGGAGGCCTGAAAAAAGGTGAGTATTCCATGTGATCACCACCAGAGTATGCTGATGGGGCAGGCAGAGGAGATCCACCAACAATAGGAGGCCAGCAGGAGCAGGAACAAGGGGAAGGGGCCTGTGTGCATGTGGTGCATGCAGAAGTGGATGGAGTGCCAACTGGGCACAGGCCACAAGGCCAGCGTGTGTGTGGGCTGTCAAGTGGCCTGGCAGCATTGTAAGTGGCCTGGAGAGGTACCAACACGGAAGCAGAGACAGTGGAAGTTGGAGGTGGTGGTGGAAGACAAGAAGTCAGGAAATGACAGTGAGGACAAGTCAGAGCAGCTGAAGAAGAAGGCCAGAGCTGAGGAGTGGTCAGAGGAAAGCAGAGTGGGGATTGGTGGAGAGTCAAAGGCTGCAAGGGCGATGCACCAAGTTGTGATCACCCTCAGCTCTAACTCAGTGCAGATGGAACAGGTCACAATGGCGATACCACAGTTGGTGCAGCTGGAGGCACAGGCTCGGGGCAGTGCAGAGGTGGAGTCAGAGGAGTTGTCAACAGACAATTCAGACATCAATGCAACCATCGATGAGCAAGAATTGACGGAGTTGGAGGAGGAAGTGGCAGGAGCGTCAGAGAGGGATGCAGAGGGTGACGCAGAGATGGAAGGGTCAGAGGAACAAGTAGTAGAGGTGGTAGAATAGAGAAGAATGTTTGTCTTGTAATGAAATTTTCTTTTCCTTTTCTCTTAAGTGCAATAAGGACTGGGTTTTGACTGATATTGGAGGTGGAAGTTGGAGACAAGTTTGGAAGTGTGGCCAAGTTCAGTAGCCAGCAGCCAAGAAGTCTCTTCGTCCATGCCTTCATATCCTGACCATCGGACCAAGTATAGGAGTTGACAACTCTGTTGTTGGCAGTTGATCTTCAAGTCAAGGATCTCAGCAATTTTGTATGCAGGTTCACCATCAACTTCGATCAGAGGTGGTGGAGGTTGTTCAGAGTTCAGGATTGTGTTCAGAATGGAGGGTTCCAATTGGGAGACATGGAAGACAGGGTGGACAGATTTCATGTTGTTGGGGAGTTGGAGCATGAAGGAGTGGGTACCTGCCTGAGCAATGATTTCATATGGTCTGAGGTTCTTCTCAGAGAGCTTTTTGGAGGGATGGGTGGAGCAGAAATACTTAGCCTTGATGAATACTCAATCACCAACCTTGAAGTCCAGTGCTGGAGTCAGCTTGGCTTCCACAGGGCCTTGGTATCACTCTTGGACATGGGCCATTTCTTTACAGAGGAATTGGTGGAGCAACTCGAGATCTATGGAGTAGTCACAAGTGCGTGTGGAGGTAAGGTCTCTCTTGGGGTGTATGGAGATGTTGGGATGATAGCCCTTGTTAGCAAAGAACAGAGACACACTGGTCATAACATTTGGAGGATTGTTGTATATGAACTCCACAAGGGGCAGGAGCTCAGAGCAATTGCCCTGTTGATAGTTGCAGTAGATCTGGAGGTACTGTTCTAGAGTTTGATTCATCCACTCCATTTGTCCATCACCTTCAGGGTGATAACCAGAGGTAAATTGGAGGTGGATATTGAGGGCTTTTCCAAGAGAGCGGAAGAAGTGTAAGATGAACTCAACACCTCTATCGGAAGTGATGTGGGAAGGGACTCCATGCTTGGAGAAGACGTGGAGAAGGAACAACTTAACTAGCTCCAGAGATGTAATCTTGTTGTCGGTGGGGATGAAGATGCATTGTTTTGACAGTTGGTCTACAATGACAAGGGTTGTGGTATAGTTGGAGGACAGAGGAAGTTGTTTGATGAAGTCCATGGAGATGGAGTTCCACAGTCTCTCAGGGATCAGAAGTTGTTTGAGGAGTCCATATGGCTTGTGCCTAGGAACCTTTGCACGTGATCATGCTGTGCAGGAGGAGACATACACTTTTATGAATGTTTGGACTCCGGGCCAGGTGTATTCACAGCGAATCAGTTCCAGAGTGCAATTTTGTCCAAAGTGTCCAGATAGCAGGTGATCATGTTTATAGCAGAGCACTCAGGTCATTGGTATTGGAGTCCTGTGCATGCCTAGTTATCCAATCCTTAGAAATAATCCTCTTAGTCCCAGTGTTAAATCAGCACAGTGCTGCGTCAGGCCCAGACCAGACAGAAGGGTCACATAGTACAAAGGACAGGTCACCCTTATTGATCAGAGAAAAAAAAGAAGAGAAAGAGGAAACCCCTCTATGCCCACTCACATCCCTTTCATCAAGTGCTTCCCTAGGACTAAAGCAGTTTCCAAGTCCTATAGTAGTACTCCTTCTCATCCCAAAGAGAGAGAGAACCAAGAGCCTAGATCGAAAGGAGTACAAACCAGTGGATCTAGAAGAACAAAGGAAAGAAACTGGAATTGGAAACAATACTAGAGCAGGAGGAAAATGGTCAGATTTGCAGAGTACAATCAGATAGTAGATCCCCTCTACTGATCACTCAGACCTCGCTCCTTGCTCAAAAAGCCAAGCAGAGTCTCAAAAAACCTCTGTTAATAAAAAACCCTTTTCTTTAAATGGCCGGCTTTGAAGGTCTTACAACTTTCTTTAACAACATCCAAGCAGGAGGAACTTGGGTACAGAACATGAGACACCTAACAACAGGTCTCACAGAACTTAAAGATGTGATAGAAGGAAAAGATCAAAAGATCAAGAACAAAGGATCTTAGATCAAGAAGCAGAACTAGCCTTGTTAAGGGGGAACAGCATTGACTCCAGCAACATCAGGGTCAAGAAAATTTGAAATCCTTGCAGACCCAAGAGAAAATCCAGGGTCCATTCTCAAATTCAAAGAATGGTGACCCAAAATGCAGGCATGAATCACCACCAATAAGATAAGCACCTAATCTTGAGACACTTCCTTGGCAGTGCTGTCAACAACCTAATGATATTCACCTCCACAGATAACCAAGAGGAACATGATAAAATTGTCCTTGAAGTACTCTGCAGACTCCATGAAAATGATCTCTATATCAAGCTGGAGAAGTTCTCCTTTTCATGAAAACAAGTAGACTTCCTTGGAATGATCATTGGAGTTGAAGGAATCTTCATAGATGATGAAAAGACCAAAGCCATTAGAGAGTGGCCCACACCCAAAACAGTCAAACACATTCATTCACTCCTTTTAGGACTCACCAACTTTTATAGGCAATTCATCCAAGATTATGCAAAAATAGGCCATCTGTTCTACAACCTCACAAAGAAAGAAAACACATGGGCATGGACAGAAAAAGAACAATTGGTGTTTGATATGCTAAAACATGCTTTCACAACTGCTCCCATCCTTCCATACCCTAATCATGAAAGACAATACTGTCTAGAATTGGACATATTGGACTATGCCACAGGAGCAGTCCTATCTATTCTAAAAGGGGATAAATGGCACCCTGTAGCCTATAACTCCCACAGTATTTCACCTGAAGAAAGGAACTACTCAATCACTGACAAAGAAATGATATCAGTGATCTGATCTTTGGAATTATGGTGGCATTATCTAGTAGGGTTATTACAACCCTTTGAAATATAGAATGACCACGAAAACTTAAAATGGTTTATGACACACCAAGAGTTGTCTAGAAGGCAAGCACAATGGGCACAATACTTATCTAGGTTCAATATGACATGGCATTACAAAGCTGGTGCCACTATAGGAAAAGCAGATGTATTATCTTGGAGAGAAGACTACAACAAAGGGATAGAGAAAGACAATACAGGAATCACAGTTATCCCCAAATCTCAGATCTGCCCAATTGAGGTATTGTTAAAGGACCCAGGAGAACAATACCATGAGCATGTTAGTTACAAACAAATAAAAATGCCAAACAAGGCAATATATGCATTCTAGAAGCACAGATATGAAATAAAAGAAAAACTATTACAAAAAGAGAATAAAATATACATGTATATCCCAGAATCACTTCACATAGAAGCAATAACCATGCACTATGACACACCAGTAGCAGGACATCCTGGATATGAAAAGATGCTCAGACCCCTCAAGTGAAACAAGCCTAAGAAGGGCTACAGTTTGTGTAGTGAAAAGTTGTTTAAGAGAAAGCTTAGAAGGCTTATGAGGATTGCTCTAGTTGGTTTGAAGGCAAAAGACCAGAAGAACTTTACTGAAGTTCTCTGGTGTTGAGATTGGGCTTATATACTAGTACATGGTGTTTGTAACTATTTGTAAAGTTCTAGAATATTCTATTAGGTAAGTGAATGTGATTGGTTAAAGAAAGTGGTACCATCAAGGCTGTGCATGAAACGACACTCAAACGAGTGGTGTTGCCTACATAGAATGATAGATATAATGAGAGAGTACAACACTGTTTTGAAGAGTGAAGGAGCTGAGGCAACTTGCCTTCCTTTGAGTGAAAAGATCAAAGTTGATAAAACTAAAGAGAGTGTGCTACTACATGGGAGTTTATAGTGTCCACTGTGTGTGGTTGTATTTACGATAGTACACTAGAAAGGAAGGTGGTACAATACTCAGTATCTAATTGTCATTGGAGGATAAGGAATGAGTCATAGATAAGGCACTGTCTTGAGAATGGAAGAGAAGTGTCAAGCATCTGTGGAATGGAATATCATAGGATTATATCCAATTGGTTTGCTATTTATATGGCTGTGTAAATGTAGCAGCCAATAGGAATCAGTTCCAAGTATAGGTTTGGCATGAGATTTTAGAACAAGTCTGGGGAGAAGGCAGGAGGAACGACATAGCATTCTTGTGGTAGGAAGACTTGTTGATATAATAAGTTAGGATTTTGTGGCATGAAGACAAGGGTTGAAGATAGGGGTTTAGAAGCATTCATAACAGTGCATAGGAATTTCCATGATTGGTTGATAAGGTGAGAAGGAGATGATATCATAGATAAGAGCCGTGCTTAACTACTGTATGCAAGTGTGGCATCCAATCAGGAGTGAAACTGAGCATAGGTTTGACATGAAACATAGGAGTCTAGAATGGAGAGAATGGAACAAGCAATATATGTAGGAGAACAACATGTAAAGAGAGAGTGACATGGAGTTTTGAGAATGGGATGTCATGTGATTGATTAGATGATAGAAAGACAGGGGTTGAAGTTTGGGGTTTTGGAGCATCTATAACATCAAGTGTCATTACACCTGGCTAGAAATGGCTCAACATGTTCAAAATTATGTCACATGTTGCAAAAGATGTGCCCATTTCAAGAGAACCAATTAGCCACCAGCCAGTAAACTACAACCCTTAGAAGTTCCAAAAGCACCATGAGAAGATATCTTGACAGACTTCATCACCAACCTTCTCCTTTCCAACAACTATGATTCTATTCTCACAGTCATGGATCACTTCTCCAAAGAAGTCAAATTCATTCCCGTGACAAAAACATGCACCTCTCTTGAACTGCCCAAACTATATATGGCACACATCTGGAAGCATCAAGAACTTCCTAAAACAATCATGTCAGATCATGGTCCACAATTTGCTTTCCAACTTATGAAAGATATATGCAAAAACATAGGAATAACTCTGAAACTGAGCACAGCTCACCACCCCAAATGGATAGACAAATGGAGCATATGAATAGAGAAGTTCAGCAGTTCTTTTGAATGTTCTGTGCAAAAAGACAAAATGATTGGTCAGCATGGCTCCCCATCACACAGTTCAGTTACAATTCGAAAAAGAACTCATCAACAAAGTTCTCCCCTTTCTTCATCTCTCACTTGTATGCCTCATATATGGGAATTGAACCTTGTGTCACACACACACCTGCCACCAAGGAATTCATAATAGATATGTCTTTTATATTAAAACAAACAAAAGAATACATCCTCCAGGCTCAGGAACATATGAAAACACTGGTTGACAAACACTGAAGCAAAGCACCAGATTACAAATCAGGTGACAAGGTGTGGCTTGCCACAGACAACCTTAATATCACAAACCAGTCTAGAAAGCTTTTGGATAAATGAATTGGCCCTTATGAAATCATATCTATGAAAGGCACTACTACTGCAATGGAATTAAAACTCTCATGTTCCATCAAAATCCACCTAGTTGTCAATATATGTTAAGCCATATTTGGCATGCCTTGATGGTCAACCAGTGGACTGACCCAGACAGGTTCTTGTAATGGAAAACCAAGAGGTTGAGTATAAGATCAACTATCTCATTGATTCAAGAATGAAAGGTCAAACTCTTGAATACCTCATTCACTAAAAAGAATATGATGATACAGAGTGCACTTGGAAACTGACTAAACACCTTACAAACAGCCCAGACACTGTCAAAGAGTTCCATGAAGCCCACCTCTCTGCCCCTCATGAATTATGTGTCTCTCATGACAACTTTTACTCTGTGTTTAATTCCATTCCTATGTCATCCACAGATATTGAAAACACAGCAGTTAACCTCCTAGAATATTCTAATTCTAGTCATCTGAAATCTGACCATCAGATGGAGGGTAGTGTTACAAACACATCTATTAACCCCTATGTTTTCAACCTAGAGTCTCACTTCGCACTTGACATGCCTATGTTCAATCCAGACTCTCATGCCTCATACTAAACCTATGCTCAAAAACAATCCCTATTGGTTGCCACATCTGCATAGCCAAGCACAGCCTCATTATGTCATACTATCTCTTTTCATCAATCAGATATTTACATATGCACAGCCTACATGGCACCATTTTCTTTATTCAATCACAGTCTTTTACCTACTTCCTTTTATCAAATAAAGGCTGGCACACTGGATACACTCAGACCATAGACTAAATAGATACAAATAACATGTAGTAGCATATAAACTGAATGTCAGCACCAGAGAACTCTAGTAAAGTTCTTTTGGTCTTTCCTCTTCATTGCCTAGAGAACTCCACACTCTATACCTCTTTGCTTCAACAGCTCTAGCTTTAAGAGTTGTTTCACCCCCTCCTGGCTCTCACTTGATCTACACCCCATGTCCAACACATCTGCAGTGAAAATAACCCAATGGATCCCATATTGAGAGGAATATATTCCCCCCACTTATCTTCTCCTCCCACTAATCACCCTCCTCACAGGCCTACAGCCATACATACATGACATCAGCAATCCCAATCCCAACCCTTGCCCTGCCAAACCCAATACACCTCCAATGGGTGCGCTGTAGAGATTGGTATGCCTCTACATGTATATCTCGGTCCCATGCATGTGCTACTTGTTGGGACATGCTTCTATAGCTATTCCCTTCCGTTTCCAAGACTTCCGGTCGGTTTCCAAAGGACTGGTCGACAATCTGGATGCCCGGGCTGCCCGGACTACCAACGGACTGGTTGGACTCATCTTGTGTCGCTCTGGAAATACTTTACTACTGATTGTCGGGTCGTATACACTTCGGTTCATTTCGAGTTTCAGATATCCGTATGTTCCCGGTATGTTTCCCTTCACATTATGATACTTTTGTTTCTTAGGTCCCGACACCCCAAGTGATCGGTCGTATCAGACCTGTAACAGGACTTGGGTGCACCACCCTTCAAGGGTTGGTTTTCATATGATCTCATTCCTTCTTACATTCCATTTCATATGTTTAGAATCATTTCTGGTACTTAGCTTTTGTCCGTGCATACCTGGACTTATAAAATCATGTACCTACCTTCCGGAAATGATAGTTCCCATTGAGCTCACATCATACATCATCGGGGCCATTCTCCATCATCGTTTCCATCGTCGTCCATCATCCCCCATCGTTTCCAATTGTCTTTACCACCTTTCCCAACTGAACTGCCGGTTGGACATCATCTTTCTTATCAACTGGCTCTGGACTGGCCTCGTTTTATCGCCTGGACTTGCCTCAGACTGGTCGGTCAGTGCTTGGACTTCGTTCAGGACTTAACCCAGACACCAGAGTCCCTTTGGGCGAACATATTCACCTCCCCCTACTTTCAGACACTCCCAGGTGGCCAGGATTCAAAGGTAGGAATACCTTGTAATTCCACTCACTCACCTTTTAGTCTTTTCAGCACTTTATGCTGGAAGCTCACTCAAGTGGGCAGCCTCCCCCCAAATCAGCAGTACACCCCCCTCCTTCCCAAGTGCTGCTGTCACACGTAACCTAGAATCCTTAAAGGCCCCAGCCACTGCAGTAAAATTGCACCCACACTATGCAGCCTCAGAGCACATCCTGAAATGGTGCCCAGTACACTCTCAATCTGTTTCCCACTTCTTTAATGATAGTGATGCCCAGTGCCTAGATGACATTCTAGCCCATGCCTGGTTAGATTTGATGAAAGAAACTTATAGTTCAGGCCTCCTCACTTTCATGACCTGAAACAAGTTCCAGAGGAGCAGCAGGCACCAGCCAGCTCAGAACTTGTGTGCATATTCTTGTCAGCGATGGCAGGCTGTACTCAACTAGCACCATCTCCAATTATCTCTGCAGTGCATGCTTGGCACATCTTGCATGGCTCAGCCTGGGCCTTGAACAAGCAAGAGAACATAGCACTCCTCAAAGCAGCCAAATCCATTGCCTCACCCTCATCCAAACGCATCCCTAGAGCACCCTATATCATTAGCGTCATTGTGTAGATCTGGGCTGAGCTTGATCCCAGCAAGCCAGCAGATGCCTCAGTGTATGCCTGCCTGACTACCATGTTCTTTGCAATTGTGTGCATGGGTGAATTCACAGTCAAAAATGTTACGATCACCTCCAATCCCATTCCATTTCCTACACTCTTCATACCCTATGATCCAACCAAGTCTTTCGATAAGACTTTCAATCCATCATCTACCTATGTCATTCCAACTCATTTGTCCTTGAAGGACACATTCTAAATATAGATGCCTCATGCCAAACCTATGCTCAGGAAACAACCCGATTGGCTGCCATATATTCACAGCCTTATTTATAAACAACCAATAGGATAAGATCTGTTATGATTCCATTCCCTAGAAGCTTGATGCTTCTCTTCCATTCTCAAAGAAGTGCCTTATTTATGACTCACTTCTTATCATCCAATCATATAATAGATGCTAGACATTGTACAACATTCTCTCAACCAATCACAGTCACTTACCTAACTAAGTAGAATAGTATATAAACCCTCAATGTAGTAGCCACACTCTTTAGTTTTATCAACTTGTTCTTTCCCTCACAAACTTCCTTTCCTAAGCTCAAAGCCTAGTCAGCTAATAGTCGACCACTAAGCAATCTTCTTTTCAAGGTTGTTTCAAAAAACCTCCAAGCCTTTGACCCCCCCCCCTCTTCACATCACTTGTGAGAGGCTCAGCATGCAAATCAATTTTCAAGGTCTACTAGTCACTAATCTTTGAATTTCCCATTCCAAAACAGATCCAAAAGAGGAAGATGTTGAATAGGCAAGGCAGAATGGCCCCTCAGACCCCCTGATGCTGTACTACTAAACCACTTCCATATGAATGATCCACCTGCTCAAGCACATCTCTTCACATACTGAGGTCACACTCCACTCACTCACCAAATATTCCTTCACACCCTTGAGATTGAGAAAGCAGGACTTCAACAACTTAAGGGTCATGGTATCTGCATTGGTACCACTCTTGAATACCTACTGTGCAACATACCCTAAACTCAAGGGCTGATGGAAGAGCAATGCATTTTAGGTTTACCTGCACTGCCACACACAAATCTCGCCCCCTTCATCTCTATTGCACATGACATATTCCTCAAACACATGCTATGTTACAATAACCCTGGGTAGGGACTGGTGTTAACTCAATGGCTCAGGAGTTTTGATGCTTCCAATGAAGATAGAGGTTCTGATGATTCCAAAAATAGGAGCTTCTGTCGGTCAACAGAAAGTTGAGAACTTAAGAGTTCAAGATTTCAGGTTTCCAAGATAGGAGTTCCGACACTTTGGAAGATAGGGGCTTCTGTTGAGTGACAGAAGGTCTAGAGTTTCGAGGGTTCTAGGCTTCTGAGGTTCCAAGATAGGGGTTCCAAAGATTCCAAAAATAGGGGCTCTTGTTGAGTAGTAGGGGTAGAAGGTTCCAGGGTAGAGTATCCCTGCCAGAGAGGTCCTTACGGTTCAAGAGTTCCCTAGCACATTGTAGGGGTTTGAAGGTTTCAGAGAGGGGCCCTCCTGGAAGTGAGGGGGTTCAGAGGGCGAAGGTGGTTGAGCACAGTAGATTGAGTAGATCTGAGCTGGAGGATACAGGCAAGTACACTACAGCTTATATAGAATTTGACAAGGAGCTGAGTCAAGTCAGCTAGAAGGGGATTGTCCCTTAAGGGGATGTGGAACAGGAGATGGGAGAAATACAGGACACCTGAAGGGAATGGGATGGGGCTCCTAAGAATAGTATGGAAGGGATAAGAGAATGCCACAATCCAAGAAAGAGCAAAAGAAAGAAATAGAAGGCCATTCTTGGCCATGATCCTCGACTGCAGTACACTGGGTGTGCTGCGGATCCAGGG
>JBBPLQ010000184.1:0-40800 GCA_038089855.1 Royoungia palumana
TCAGACCCTCGTTATGTCTATTATATGGTTTGTAGCTACACGGACAATGAAAAACAGATGTAGAATAGTGTGTTTTAAGAAAATGCCGAAGTCACCAAGTTGCCGAAGTCACCTGGGGGCATAGTAGAGTCGAAGAGCCTCTGGTGCAAAGCGGTAAAAGAATGTGTACCTTGAGGATGATCGTAATTACGTACCGTTGATAAACCCCCTTGGATATTTCATTTCCCTCATATCGTCATGCGTCGGTCGTTGAGAGGGCCCAACTCCGGTCATGATTTCTTCTTGCAAACGAGCGAGAATATCTGGATGTTGAGAGAGCATGTAGACAGCAAACGTCAACGTTGCCGCAGTCTGTACAAAGAACGGTCAGCGCCAATTCATACCGCGGACATAAACGCACTGTGTCCCTGCTAGCGATCATGATATTGAGCGTCTCATCCCTGATGACCGTTTGATCTGAGGAGCACATTAATACGCCGAGGATGGTTATAGAGAACGCGAAGATCGCGACCTTCCGTATAATTCACCAAATGCTCCAAGAGAGTTTCACCTTCCTTTACCTCCCCCGCACCTTCCTTGATGCCAACTCCGAGGCGTTTTTGTTCATTCTTCTTTGCGAGCGCATTCGCGATGATAGGGTCAATGAACTCATGACAGACCTTCATGTGCTCCTGCACCCGATCCTTCCAAAACTCGGTGATACGCCAGGACGAGCCATAGTTGGTGCGATTAGAAGTCTGGATCTGAGATTCCATGAACGCTAGAGCGAATCGGTTGGCTGGATGGTTTAACACAGCGGGATCCTCAGACAACGGGAACGAGGGTGGGTAGCGGATGCCGGCCGAAAGCGAGCGGACATCTTTTCCAAACAGAAGCTCAGTCGCTGAGTCGAGTGTGAAGCGGGATGCTACGTCCTGAATGTCGACGGGGTATCCTTGACGCATGCGGATCTTCATTTGGTGGATGGCGTGCTTGGCATGTTTCTCGAATATGTCGAAATCGCTGATGCGATCTCTGGCAAAGAAGGGACGGGTCATGGTACGATGCAATCTGTAATGGATGTGAGTGCGCGAAAAAGTCCCTTTGATGCATCTGGCGCATACTTCCAAATGTCGGCTAGGAAGGACGATCTGAGCCCATCAACGGGGATGTTAATTTGTGGAAACGCCTACCATCCGAGTTGAACACACCCGTTCCCAAAAGCGAATCGAATTGGTCGCGAAAGATGGAGCCTGAACGAGTTTGTGGAGTATATATCTGAGGACTTGGATCCGCTCCTAAAACGTCCAGGTATGACCTTACCCTTGATGAACGAAGGAAATTGCGTTGCGAGAATCGCCTGGATTTGCAAACGCACGTCACGTCGCGGAATATGAACCGACGAGGATGTAGACTCACCTTAATATACTCGGGCTCTGTCGTGAGCACCTAGCATGAATCGGTCAGGCTCCGCGGCGACAAGGAATGACCGCACACTCACTCTGCTTTCATACAACAAGTAAAGGTCGAGCGTATTCCCGATCTCTTCACACTCGCGATGGATGTATTCACCTAGATGGTACGACGGATCAACATCTCCCCGTGACCGAGCGGGAACTGGAACTACCTAGATAGCCGTTGCTGAAATTCCACACGAACATCGAGAGCTTATCCAGCCCCGCGGGCAGTCTGGATTTGATTCTTGGAGCAGGAACGGCCCCACGGCGCGCGGCTCGAATGTGGTTTCGGATTCGCGTGTATAACACGCTGAGTGCAAAGCTGGCTGGGAGGGCCAAGACGCACGCTGGCATGGTGAGCCATTTGGGTGCGGTCTTTGCAAGGAGGGTCTTGTAAAGTTGGAGGCTGATGTAGACGGTCGCTAGTGCGAAGAGAAGCCGTGGGACGAGTCGCATCAACGCAACTAGACCTGGCGGCAGCTGCATCATCATGTAGGATTGCACATGGGTACGGCGGTGTTTGGGTCACGGGTATGGACGGGTACGGGGTTTAGGGGCTGTGACCAAGATGGAACTGGATCATGAGACTGAAAGTACTTCCGTTCAACGTTCAACTATAGTGGCACCAATATGCAATCATCACCCCATCAACTGCGACTCGGATGTGCACGGACTTATCGATGAGTCGGGCCATAAGACTGATTGGACGTTGATATTGGACCACTTGAGCCATCCGTGTCATCGATTCATCGATCAGATTGATCAATTGTTGCTAGAAAAACGAATAAACTTCAAGCTTCATGTTGGTCTTAACACCAAGCTGTGTCTGGGATATCTTCAACTACCTGATTTTGACCATCGCTTTCAGAAATAAACATCGTCAGACCAACTTGCGTACTCCTCCGCTGTCCGGATGTACCCCTCCCCTTTGTCCTTCGCAGCTTGGACGGCCACTCGATGCAACGGGAGGTAAAAAGGGGGATTGTTCATGTACGCCAATTGGTACATAGCTCTGGCAAACTTCTTCGGATCACCATCAGATTGGCGCGCCGCAGGCTCGCCTGGATACAAATTCCGCATCTTCCTCGATGGGAGATTGGGATCGTGATACGCAGGATGAAGAGGTTCAATGGTGTTACTCCACGGCGCGTTCGTCCGAAAGAGGGCTGGCTGAATGATGGATATCTGGATCGCACGTTATGAGGGCCTTCTGTCAGTGAGATAACCCTACCTTGATGTTCCAGTTGGGGTCAAGCTCGGCGGCCAGGCCTTCTGAAAGGCATTCAAGCGCTGACATCACTACTGTCAGAACCTCACCCTAGTTGTGGATTTGCATGATCAAATCACCTGCTTTGCTTTAAAAGGGTTACTTGACTCGCGAGCATGAATACCAGTGAATTACTACGCACGCAGCAGCATAATGCGCAACCCCAGCTGCGACTTTCAAAGCCGTTCGAGAAGATACCTGCAACAAATGGCCTCCAGGTGGATGGTTGCGTTCCCTGAATGTCTTCACAGCCTCTTTGGAAACATTAAGAGCCCCCCAGAAGAGCACTTCGAACAGATCTCTTCCATGTTCCTCGTCCATGCCTTCCGCCTCGCTGATGATGCAATATCCTGCATTGTTAAGGACGACATCAATATGCCCAAACCGTTCCAATGCATTCTCAAAGACTGCGTGGATCTGATCTGGATTTCTAACATCCAAGCAGAGGGCGAGGAGCTGCGAAGGATATTTGGATAAAAGATCGGAGAGCGCGTCTGGTTTCAAACTACGCAGTGTTGCAACAACATTATCACCCTGTTGTAATGCATGCTCGATCACTGCGCGACCGAAGCCAGCGGATGCACCGGTTACTGACACGAGCAAATAGTACATGTTACTGCAAGAAGTCATCTGGAAATCGAGATAGAATCGGGGGGCTTACCTAGCCAGACTTTCCGGGCGATCGATGACATGCCAATGAATGATAGCAAGATGATGACTGTGCATCATGGGGAATCATGCTAACTTTTCAAGTAAGTATTACCTGAACTGGTCACGATGGTCCTGCTTATAAACATCGTGTGTGAACCCAAACTGTTGACCCGTGGGATATTTGGTCTAGACAGTACCAACCCTCTAATCAGAAACCAGTATATCAACAGACCAGAGAAGCGATAGTCGATACAGTATTTAGGTAGCAGGTGTAGTGTACAGAGTAAAGTAGCGCAAGGACTGTCGGAACAGAGGACTAGGAAAACGGCATGGCAAATGACACACGGCGAGTCCTCCCTTAGAGAGAGGACCTCGTCAGTGAGTGAATAATTTCCAAAGTGGAATCCTGTGATGATGTTCCCGGCCCGGCCAGGGGACAAGGGGACAAAAAACGAAAACCTGATTATATCAAAAAATCACTAACAATTGAACTCGGGCGTCACTCCCGATCAAATAATCTCGTGAGATCATGAGCCGACGGGCGTATGTGCTCTTCCGGATTCCAACATCTTCTCATTAGTGACTTGTGCCAAGGGGGAATAACATCTGACAGTATCTGGGGCCTTTCGCCATTCATGACTGTTATCATGATATTGCCCAAAGTCATTCCCTGGAATGGTTTTCTCCCAGACAGAATCTACCAACGATGTATCAGACACAAAGTCATGCAGTGAATGGTTCACACAAACATGTAACACCAGTCCCCCGAAAGAATAAACATCACAGGGCTTGCTAGGATAAATCGCGTTGCCCCCCACTCCATTGACGCGTTGCACGAGTGCAGGATCTGCAAACTGAATACAACCGTGGAAGCCAGATCTCAGGTAAGACGTTCCCACGAATTCATTATTCAAGGAGAGACCAAAGTCGGTTAGGCAAGCTCTTCCATGATCATCGATGAGAACATTGTCCTGCAGCGTGCGGACAATTAGCCTAACTTTAACCAACCTGGTAGTGAGCGCACACTGTGAAGATCACCATGGACAACGTCTTGGCTATGAACTATGCCGGTAGTAAGATCCCGTCGGAATATGAAGATAGAGTACGTACGATAACATAGACCGGCTGCTATATCCCCAAGCTGCAGGGAACATTGCTCAGCTTATTGCCATCCGGGCCGCAGATCAGACCCACCAGACGTTGTTTCTCCATCATGGATATTTGGTAATGTCCGAGGTAGGATGATAGAGACCCGTTGTGGAACCACGGGCTGACCATACCCGGCAGACGTCCAAAGCCAGACACTACCCCAAGTAATGGGACGATATTACTATGTTGTAATTTCTCCCAAACTCTTAACTCCCTCCGAAACGTCTGAAGCAAAAGAATGCACCATTATCCCAGGAGGCGAAGGAACTTAGACTCACCTTCTCGTAGTATGCAGAAGGTTTGTCGCTATTGTGACATGGGTTCACTGCTTTTACCGCGACCTAATATCCTTGTTAGTGAAGCCCCAAGTGCCTGCGAGTAATCCTACCATATGTATGGTTTCCCCGAAGATTAGGTCACACTGCCAAACATCTCCGAAAGCGCCACGTTGAGCTGCATAACCTCCCCTTCTTCTTACCGTGGCGCCCGAATATTTAAAAGGTTGTTTGCCTATCAAGTGATCTGATAAGGATGAGGTTGCCACCTCAAGGAGATTGAAGACGGACCTTCCGTTCCGTCTGCACAAGGCTTCAGCTCGGAGGATACACACGGTGATAAGTCGGAGTGCGAACTATGACTGCTGTGTGGACTCCACGTATCCCTAAGCTAGGAGCCTAATACAAACGATGCTGACGCACCTGGGGTCCAACCTTGAAAGTGCTGAAGATCCTGTACTGGATGCTTCATCGTTGGAGGACTGTGACGGATAACCGCTTCCCCGGCGATTTGTATCAATAGGCGGTAACTTTGAGGTGGCAGGCGCACTGGGAAGTGTTGGGAGTTCAACAATGGGTGTCGGTGGCACCGACTCCCCGTCGGCCGTATGATAACTCCGGCCTCCCGTTGTCGAAGGGCTGGAAGGCCCTGCAGAATTATGACGACGAATGAAACCCCGGTTATCATTATCCTTGCTGGGCCTGAAAATACTCGAGACTTTCGAGTGTACCAGCGCTGTAGGGGGGTATCTGCGGACCCTGGAGCCGAAATAAGGTCCATCACGTTCCGCCTTCCAATGATAATCCCTAGTGATCATATCGACGAGCTTCTTCCTGGATTCGGTAGTGCGAGAGTGATTCGGGAGGGTGGTGACGCAGACGTGGCCATCGAATTCCATATTAAATTGCCTGAGGGCCGAGAAATTTCGTTCCCACCAATCCTCCATATTCCCCTGTACTTTTTCCAAATGAGTCACCATGACAACTACCGGAGCAGCCAGCTGGCGTGTGATGGTGCAAAATGTGTTATAGTACTTCAATGACGCCTTGATAGTCCTGGATCCACGAATACAAAACACAAGGAGGTCGATCTCACGGTTCTCGTGTCTTTCCTTGAGGAAATTCTTGAGCTCTCTTTCTGATTTCCCCCCAAAAAGAGCCCGAAAAAATTTGAGGCCACCACCGAGACCACGGGTGTCCCAAAGGTTGCATATCTTGCCATCTAGTGTAGTCTCGTAACAGGTGTACCCTCGCGTGCACAGCTGGGCATCGTTGGAGGCTGGAGCTAAGGTACCACCCAGAAGGAGGTTAATGGTCGAGCTCTTTCCTATTCCCGTTTCTCCAAAGAAGACAACGTTACGCTGGATGGGAGTACAAGTTGTGTCAACTTTCGAATAGACGAGACTCATCTGTTCCGAACTGACCTTTATTTCCGCCGGCATTGATGCCATAACTCCAGATCGCGGTCAAGCACCCGTCGGTTCGCTCTGTAGATCGTGGATCGACTGTTGCGAATTGACGTCCAAATCAGTGAACCGCGATTTAGCGAGTAGCAGCTATCCAATTGAGACTGCCGAGTGGAGATAAATAGCAAACGATAAATTTGAGATGAAGGGAAGATGGGATGAGTCGACTTGGAGCTCCTTCAAAGCGTTATAGCGAACACCAATAGAGGCATGCCATAAGTCAATGGGCGCACGGCCTGGTTGGCGTATAAAAACGTGCATTCGGTGTCCTTCACTGGGTGCTGTGCTGGGGGCGTGTCGCACCTTCCAGCAGCTCACTCGGCTCAGCCCGGCTCATTTTCCGGCGGATCAGATCACTTACTGACTAACAGAAACCACAACACCTAAACGGACACGCCTGGCACGGCGAGCTTCCTGGAAGGTAAGACCCTGCAACGACATGCATCCGCCAGGCGATATTCTGGGAGTGATGGATTCATCAAAACAAAGACGAGCTCAAGTCCCGCGATCGGTGCCAATGAGCCTCGTGAAGTGATTCAATCTGATAGCCAGATCCGACTTGCGATCTGGGACAGGTACACGTCTCAAAAAGAATTGATTTCTTCCTATGCCCACCAGCAGTATTCAGACTATTAGAACAGCGATAACTTGAGGGAAGCCGTGTGGATGTTGGAGTGTGGATGATGATTTGACGGTGGCTCTGGCTCGATCGGTGGAATACCAAGTTCGCGGTGTTGGCTCAGTTTGAGGCAGCAGGGTGCAGAATGACGTGAAAGGAATGCCTCACGGCAGCCTGGCGACAACTCGTTCTCACGTTATCAAGTCGCACTACCAGCGCAGGAGAAAAAGTTATGGGACCAAAAAATCCTGAAAAATGGATCACTTGCCTGGTCAATTGGCGCACGGGTCCGATGGACGCCAGTTGGAAGCTGACTGTTCGGAATTGAGATTAGTAGGTTTGGGTTATTTGGTCGGACTTGTAAACTGCAGTGGCGTAGGCTACGGCCCGATCGCCTCTTATCAGAACAGCACGCGGTGCATAGGCTACTCCCCGCCGTGATCAAAGGGTCCGCTCGCACGCAAGCTGGGTTGTGGAAGCTGCAGTCAATTGCGCTTGGAGACGACGTTAATTCGAGCTAAACTCTATTCGACCCTTGCCCGGCACATTGCAGCTTGCAAAAGTGGGCAGCGATCCGGAAGAGCTCCAAATTGGATCTGGGAATTGTCTGCTGCAGACCACTGTGACCGATGTGCCTTGACATGGCTGCAACGTTAAGACAAGGCCTAGATCACAATCCCGATGAACTGGAGGTCGTAGTGGATTTCGACTCTTTCTGCCAGGTCCTTTTTCGAGTTCCCTCGACAACACCGGCTCTCAAGTAGGCATTGTAGACGCTCATGTCCCCCTCACTGTGACCGAATTTGGAAATTTGACCTTTTTCTTTGCGGCGCCGGCATACATATTTTGTTCTTCCCACTGGGTTCATCAATGCATCATCAACGTTTCAACTGTGATTCCGAACAAAGTTCCTGGGAACCTTGTCAATTACTTGGCTCGGTTGAATACGTCAAATTCCACAAAGTCTGTGACATAAAGGATAAACATATCCCTTTCGAGTCGTGTACATCAAGCAGTGACTGCCCCCTTATTATCAACTTAGAGGATTTGTTTGGGGACCAACGATGGCGAGCCCGCCTCCGCAGTCCTATGGAATTCATCCGTCTTCTTCAGTTCACGCTCAATACTTATTGGCCTGTGGGCCAATCAAACAGAAAGGGCGTATTAGAGTTTCCCAGACAAATAATTTTATGTTTATGGAATGGGCGCGCCACGGCATTGTCAATAGACTCAACATCAAGCTCCGACATCAAACAGCACGATTTGCTCCCCACCACTCCTGTCGATTTTAATAAGCTTCTTCGCTACGCAAGCATAGAGCGCCCTAGTGCTTCCGATAGCTACTTTCAACTGGTTGAGAGGCACCGCGTGGTTAGGAGCGGCAAGCAGCGCGTGGAGAAGTTGAGCAGTGTTCATTTGGTGAGGTGTTGGACCGTTGGTTGCAGAGGTGAAGGAAAATATCGATGACGTTGGAGAACTAGGAGGAGGCGAACTGGCAATTAAAGATTCAATAATATCACTGGAAGAGCATATGTAATCAATCAAGGATCAAGCAGCACAAACGACCGCGAATGCGTACAGAGTCTCCTGCGCTTGAGGCGGCTTCTCGCCGCCTCGTCCAGGGTGCAGGATATCGCCAACGGTGCTCCATATGCGAGCCTATGTCGCATTTTAGTGAGAATGATGAGAATGACAAGAAGGGTACTTGCCACAATACTTTCCAGCTCTGGAGTGATGCGAACCTCTGCAACTTTCGGTGGTGAATCCGAATATGACTGCGTCTCGGCCAGAGTTGGTCGCGGCTGAATACTGACAGAGGAAGACAGTAGGGGGCTGTCTGGAGTCTTTTTGATTACATTTTTGAGTATAATTGTCTTCTCCTCCTCTGTGCTTTCTTCGAGTTCGTCGGTCTCGACATCCGGAGTATCAAGAGCCCATGTTTCGGGGTTGGGAGCAGTTTCGTCGAGATTGGACTTGTCATGCAGGTCATCAACGTCTTTATTTTCACTGGGCATTCTAAATACGTTGTCCTCAGTCAGTGCGCCAGAACCTTTGTTCGTCGTAACATTGCCGGTAGCCAGACGCGCGAGCACTGATTTTGGAGGGGCTGGTCCGGGGCTAACGGAAATCGCGGATAATTCCGCGAAGTCAGGTTCATCCGCCAGGAGTCTATCCGTGAATCGTAGTGTGCGCCCGGATGTGACTGGGGTCGTCCAAAACGCGTCTTCGTTCCTTTCTGGTTCGGGTTCCGGAGAAGGAGTGCGTGATGGTTTGGGAATGGACTTGGAAGCCGCCGGTTTTGAGACGGGTTGAGGCTCCTTCAATCGAAGTATGGCATCTTTCTTCAAATGGTTGAGGACAGTAGACTATGGACATGGCGGACCAATCATACCTGGCTTCGTAGCTCTGCGAGACGGTTCTGTAGATCAGTGATCCGGTGCTCCTCCTCGGCAACGCCGGTAGTCGGAGCTGATGAACTGAAAGTGATCCCGGCGCTGGTCAACTACACGGACGCGATAATCAATTTTTTTCTTCGTCTTTATGCAGCATTTGACGGACCTCTTGCAAAGTCTCGTTTAGTTTTTTGATATTCTCTCGCGTATCATCAAGATGTTCGATCATTGCAATCACTTGGGAGCGAGCACGCGGCATCGGTCGTATGGACTGACTGAGGGTGAATTACACTCCATCGAGAAAAAGCAGCACTAACAGGACACATACTATCGATCCAAGTACTTGAGTGCGGCACGAGCATAGACCTCCGGTTCATACTCCTTGGGTTTGAACATGTCATCTCGCCTCGGAGGTTGTCTCTTGAGAGGCGTAGCACCAGGGAATGCGACACGGGAAATCTCGCCTCGACGCGATGCATTGCTTGACTGCTTGCGTACATCGGCATCTGGAGCAGCTATGATGGTGAAGAGGCCGAGTTCGGAAGCATCAATGTCACGGATGAGATCACCCAGGGATGTATCAAGGACAGCGTGGGTGAACGGGATTGCACGAGGAGCCGGATTGTCTTCACTGGGTACGACGGCAGCGGCGGTTGTGCGTATTGCTTTAGCTGTCGTTGCGAGGTGATCGATGCGGTCGGAGAGCGATGGCATCGTAAGACGAACTTTTGCTAAAGACACGACAAACGCCGACGACGTTCGATCAAGTCAAGCGTCTTTACGCTTGCACAGCCACGACAGTTACTAGAGACGTTCGATTGAAACTGCCCGCACGGCCGTCATAAAAGCTCCAAGGTCGGTGACATGGCGATCTGTACTCCCTCATTGGCCGATCCCAGCCATACCGCTCGGTCATGCGTGTCGTATCCCAGTGACGGTGAGCCTTCCACGCCAACCATTGGCTAGTCGCCCGAGGAAGGCACCAGGGCCCAAGGATGCGGCTCGGACAGAGTCGTAGCGATCACCGTCGCACAGCGTCCTCCAGTGATGCAACCCCGCGACCTCGAGCCGTCTGAACCCGCACTGGGCGCACCGGTTTGTCTCGCCGGCGCTCCATCTTCGTTCCATTGTCGCCTGCCGTCCTTGTTGCTGTACTGATCATGCTTCTAGACCCTGCCGACGCAGCGTCCCGTCGTAGCGTCAACGTCGGTATCCTCAGCTCGAATTCTCTTTTCTCCATTGGCACATCACATCAGCCGCCGTATCAGCAAACGCGCCTAGGCTTCTTTCCTTCGAGCACTGCCACACACAGCAAAACATCGCCTTCTCGTACGCTCCGTACTCATCTTGATCACAAAGCGCAATCTCACTCTCATTCACAATCAGAAACTACTACACATAAGGATATATTAATAATAAGCATGACCTCCACTGCTTCATCGAGCGCTGCTAATAAGGTCCACGCGTCCCCGACCAAGGTGAGTTCAGGCGGAGATAGCACGCCTCCAGTTGCATCGTTCCAACGTTTCATCGTTCACAGCCATCGGCACGTACTTACGACGCCAAACTTGTCACTCGAGAGATGCATCGACTCGGCACGCTTGCAGGTCTCAATCCTGCCATCACGACGTCGCTTGCATCTAACGCTTCTGCATCGACGCTGACCCTCGCACCTTCCACCTCGCCTTCTGCTGCCACTCTCGTCCCTGGTTCATCACATACCCACGGGATCAGCGCGCTGAGCGCGGCGGCGTCGGACAAGGATAATCCCTGGGGCACGTTGCACGTGCATGTTCTCCCATTGTTTAATGAAGAGCCGTTACGTGTGCCGATGTGAGCTCCTGATGATAAATTCCACCAAAAAAAAAAAACCTCACAGTCTCACAGAGAGGACCTGAACACGCTTGTAAGACGACATATCCAGACAGTCCTGGCGGCGTCGCCATCAAGGGCCTTGACCACTCTCGCCACCGATGCGCGGGAACTGATCGGGGCAGGAATGGTCACCATAAATGCAAAGATTGCTTCTTTGTCGGATGAATTACTCCCCAGTCGATTGGTTGAATTATGGTCCTTTTTCTGGGACCACATATTGCCATATGTTGAAGGAGTAAGTATTACATCAACCAGTTGTCATATCAATCAATTCATCGTGACTCTCATTTAGGTTCTACTACCGTTGCAAACTGACCCATTACTAACATCACTGCACCGCACTGCGAAACAGCACCGCAATAGCTCACCAACGCGTCAGGGTACCAAAACAGGGCAGGCGGTGGGGTCGCACTCTACCTTTTCGCCGACGATCGATGTCCGGAGTGTCGCACTATGCGCGTTCCGTGACCGCGTTGTCGTACCCCTGCAAAACCGACTCTATAATCTACTCTCACCAACACAATGCAAGGAGACTCTTGTGAGACTAGGTTCATACCGTCAACCCAGACTACAACAGATGTAAGTCTCACCTTTCCTAAAAGAAGACGAAGCACAGCGCGCTGAATACACCTCAGGCTACTCGTCCTCACCTCGGAGCGGCGCGTACGACACCCTTCACCGACTCTTTCCCTCCGGACACCAGATGTCGAACCTAGCGCGGGTGAGGCAACCATCGCGGATCTCCTCCGACTCTACTCACAAGCTCAGCACCACGGCCGAACACCTACTCCTCATTACGTACCACGTCAATCGCACGCGTGTGCGCTGACGGTGCAGCGTGCGTCGACGCCGAGCTTCTTGTCCGCAGGCATCCCACGAGACCGCCGCGGCCGCATTGGCGGACACGACATGAAACAGATGATTTTGACGGCAGGTGGATGGCCCGCAGCGACATCCCGAAACGTACCTGCGGACGACGCTGACGCGGATGCGGAAGACGAAGGCGGGAACGAGGGAAACGAGACGCCGCGCGTGGGCGCGATGGACAACCGTGATCGGAGAGGTATGCCACCTGTACCGGCGGGACGGTTAGAACGACAGCACGCAAACATGGGCGGGTGGGGACTTGGTGCTGGGAATGAGGAGAAAGAGGATGATGACGACGATGATGACACCATGAATTGGGATCAGGCTCAGGTAATGTCACCGCTGTCACAGGGCGATCCTTCATATCTCAATTCACAGCAGGCGGCTGTGGAACGTATGATTGGCATGAAACCCGAGTCGCCGACAGACATGCGTAGACGTGTAGGTTAACATACTGAGCTCTGTTTTCACTTGTTGTCACGTGATCTTATGCGAAATGTCATCGGAGACGTCATCGTTGGATCCCATGATCCCCTATTTGAAGCGGACACATATAAAGGAGGGACGGCCCCCTTCGTTTTTTTCCAACTTGACCGACAGGTCATCGATTCGTGAACAATGACGAGCACCCGTACGTCGTTCGACATGCTTGACTTCATCTTACGCACCTCTCAGTAGATGCAGAACATCCGAAAGACGTACACCGTGTCGCCGCAGGTTACAAGGCCACCATCCATAACCCCAACGTCTCTCTTGAGGCTAAAGAGCAAGCCAAAGAGAAACTACGTGAGATGGGCGAGAGCATAGATTCGCCTTCCCCGCGCACGCATGAAGCTGCACACAGTAAACAAGGCGGGTCTGAAGTGGAAGAATCGACCCACGTGCTCGGAGGATACAAGGCCACGTTAAGCAGCAAGTCTACCGTCATTTCCTGCCGTGAAATAAGCTGAGCATGTACACAGACCCGCACACCTAGAGGCGAAGCGACACGCCGAAGAAGTGCTCCAGGCAGCTGGCATTCTCGAGAGACACCCGGATCATAACGATGAGCAGCACCAGGTACGGGTGCTCGCGGGGTGCAAGGCTGCACTTCATAGCAAGTCGCCACTTTTCCTGTTTGCCGTGTTGCTGATCATTTTTCGTCTGCAGACCCGCGCGTGAGTGAAGAGGGCAAGAAACGCGCACGCGAGTACCTCGAGGCACATGGGGTCGAGTTGTGATTTCATTTTTCCACCTCATTTCAGCGTCATAATAATGATGTATCGACATATTTTGTCGGCCAAATCATTGCATTTTTCTGTATCGAGTAGAACGTTGCCAAGTTAGTTCATGTCATGTATATTGCTATACTGTCGCTCACAGCGCTCTGTAAGTCCATTACTACGTAGCCACGATGAGAGCAAGTGTGACTAACGATACATTGATAATCAGAGGAACTGAGTTCTGAGCAACCCAGGCGTTTTGCACGCCAGTATTACTGTCATGATTACTTCGACTATTCCATTGCCCAAATATAAGCAAGCTACGCTTGACCTCGTCATGCATCTGTATAAGAAGACATGTAAATCCACTTATACAATGGTCTAAGTGAGGAACCAAAGATCCTCCGTTGCCTCGGCTGGACTTGCTGCACGCCAACGAAATAAAACATCATCCCTACTCACTGCTTGTTGAACGAATCCCGCCTATTTGGCGACCTCCTCGAGCCTACTCAACACCTTTCCTACTCTCTCCTCTAGGCTGTTCACATTACCGCCCACCGTCTTGCGATTGGCTTCCAAACTCGCCTCGACGTTCGCAACCGCACCATTGAGCGCCTCAAGTGCCTCTCTTGTCCGCCTTTGTTCTTCCTCGAGCGCCGTCATCGTGCCCTGGAACTCGGCCGCAGACGCGTGCAACGCCGAAAGCGTCCTCAGTCGCGTCAGTATGTGTGGGACGTGTGGTAGCGACGGTGCGAGGCGGGAGAGCAGCGGCAAGACCGTATCTTGCGTTTGGGTCAACGTGCTCCCGTTCGTCGATCCCCCGCCCGCTTGTTGTCGCTTCTGCGCCTGACTCGCTGACGCGCGCTCCAAGTCTGAGAGTAACAGCTTCAACCGCCTCGACACGGAGTCGATGTGACGTGGCTGGGTCAGCAGCGTGAATTGGTTATTGAGCCGCATCAGCATCGGGAGGAGCGGCGGTGCGAGCGGCGTGGTCTGCAAGTCAGACAGACAAGAGGACGCGCGTGAGCCCGGAAAACACAGACGCGACGCGTGCACGTCGTCGTTGCTCACCTCGTCCAACGTCGCACTCGCAGACCCAATGAGCTTCTCAAGCTCCCCGACCCGCTTGTCCATCTCGACGATCTGCCTCGTCTGTGGCCTCTCCCCTCCCTTCTGCACTCCAGCCTTTTCGGCACCCTGACCTTGATCGTCGTCCTCGCTCTCAGCCGTCCATTCCTTGCTCTCGCCTGCATCCTCTCCGACGACCGCGCCCACCAACCGCCCTCTCCCTTCCTTCCCCCACCTCACCCTCTCCAATCGCCGTCTCACATCCACCAATCCGCGGATCATCTCCCCCGGATCGACGCCCTCGCCTTCTTTATCGCCCGCGCGCAAGGCCGGGTTGGACGGATCCTCTAGCTCGGCCTCCAGCGCAGCAAGATCGGCCTGAAGCGCCCGCAGACGGACAGGCAAAGGCTGCGAACGCGTGCGCGAGGTAGAGCGGGAGCGGGAGTGCGTCGACGAAGGCGGGTAGGCGTAGTAGGCCCGCGAACGGCCTGGCATGTCGTTTCATGTCGTGTACGTCGATGTCAGCGGGACGGGCGATGCAGCGTGAGGGACGGGAGGGACGTACGGGCGCGCTCGGCTTTGCGAAAACGTTTGCTTGCGTCTTCGGGGCTGATCAGGTTGCTCAGGTCGAGCTCTTCGGGGTTCGTTGGCACGCCATCGGGAGCCGCCCGGGCTCGCGCGCGTGTGGTGGAGGGCTCGTCGTCGCTCGAGTCCGCAGTCTGCAGGAGAGATCAGTGGGTAGCGGCATGGTGATGCGGTGGAATGGGACGTGTACACCGTCGCGAGCTGTTGGAAACACGTCCTCCGTCTCATAGACGTCAGGTGCAGTGTCCTTGGTCGACAATATCAGTCACAGACTGCAAGAAAAGCAACGATACGAACGATGTCGGGAAGGTTGGCATACTTGTTCGCGCTCATGATCGGCCTGGCCAAACCACGAGTGATTGCGGTGAATAACGTGATTTGAGCGGCAAAAAAAACGTCACCTGAGCGATTCGAACACTCGCGGTCAAAGACCAACCGCTTTGCTGTATAGCAGGCGATCCCGTTAACCACTCCGGCAAAGTGACCATGCGTGGGATGGGGTCAATACATCACATGTCCCCGTATTACTTGCTCATGATCTGGCAAGCTACACTCTAAGCAACGTAATAATACAACTTCCAGAGCCACCCAAACCGACCCTCCCGATTCCTCTCCATCTCTTCGTCATCAAGCTCGTCGCTGGTGTCTTCTATATGCTCGTCTCTGTGCAGGTCAACGGTACGAATGTCAACGAAATCAAAGATGCTCGAGGGTCCTAGACCACGGGAATTGGTGGGGATCAGAGGTGTCACTTCATCGACAGACCCCCAAAGACCATCACCTGGAGGAACTGGCTTCGCTGCGGAGATATTCTTGCCAAGCGCCCAGGCGATGCACATGACAATCATGACAGGTATTTGGATGTAAAAGGAAATGAAATCGACAGGGGAGAATGCTGGGAAGATGGAAGACCAGCCTTGGACTGTCAAAGTGGATGTTAGATTGGAATATGAAATGGGAGAGCAACTAACTGAGGATCAACGCCGATACGGTGAAAATCTGCGGCGAGTGGGTGAACGTCAAAGGCGGGAAGTGGTGCGACGTACGACGAAATAAGGGCCCCATGGCCAAGTCCAGCGAACGTAATACTTGAGTTCGTCCATGGAGCGATTCTGGGAAATCCAGGCTCTCCGGAACCTCCAGCTTGCGAGACCGATAGATAGCCAAGCGATCTGCAAGGGGTGAGAATAGGGGTGAAGGAGAGATCACGAACGTACTTGGTTAGAGACACCGACGATGTTCTGCAACCAGCCCCAAAGCCGACCGCTGCCGATGTAGCTACTTGCAAAACACAAGATGCTGATGCTGCTGGTGGCCAGCAATGCATATATGGGAATGCCAGCTGGAGTGGTCTTGGAGAAGATGGCAGGAGCTTGCCTAGGCGAGACGACGGAAAGGCCGTAGAGGACCCGAGTACCAGCAAAGAGGGCGTGGTTTCCAGCCGAGAAGACGGAGGTGAGAATCACGGTGTTCATGAAAGAAGCGGCAGTGGCTGAGAGGGATCAGCGGAGAGCTGGGTGTATGCGAGAAGGAACATACTCGATCCGGCCATCTGGAATACGATGGTAAATGGGGACGTTGTAGTGGTCTTGTTTGAAAGGTTTGGGTAATTCCACGGGACTATCAGAGGTGTCAGGCAGGGACGGCGTTGGTAGATGTGGGCCAACCGTTGAGACCGATGAGCAAAATACTCAGGACGTAGAACAAGAGTATTCTGGCAAGGGTGTGAATACGAAAGGAAGGTCAAGCGATGAGGCTTACCGCCAGAACACGAATTTGACGACTTTGGGCATGTTTCTGGAGGGGTTCTTTGTTTCGCCGGCAGTGATGCCAAGACTCTCAGTTCCGCCGTCTGTAGCGAGATGAGCAAATGATGGGATGGAGACGAAGGAACATGCATGCAAAACTAGCGGTGACGAATACGTGTGCGAAGCCGGAAAAGCCGTTGACGAAGGGGGCGCCGGGAATGGACCAGTTGTGGCCGCCAATGTAGGTGTGGTCGGTATTTACGCCAACGTTGACGAGTATGCCGAGGACGATAAAGACGATGATGGTAGCGACCTTGAGGAAAGAGAGCCAGTACTCTGGACGGGGTGAGAGAGGCAGACGGGGAAGGAGGGACGGTACCTAGCTCGCCATAGGCGCGCACATGGAGAGCGTTGACGGAGACGAGGATGACCCAGGCGAGGAGACTGATGGCCCAGGGGTGCCAGGGCACCCAGAACTGGAGGACGAGCTGGGCTGCGGTGAGGTCGGATGCGACGGAGACGGCGTCGTTGAACCAATAGTTCCAAGAGAGGGCGAAGCCGTAGGACGGGGAGAAGAAGCGGGTGGTGTATGCATTGAACGAGCCTGCGACGGGGTACTGTGTCGCCATTTCGCCGAGGAGGAGGAGGGTGATGTACACGACGAGGCCGACGACGGCGTAGCAGACGAGCATGCTCGCGGGGCCACCCTCTGCGAGCGACTTGCCCGTCCCGAGGAAGAGACCAGTGCCGATGGTGCCAGCGACGGCGATCATCTGCACCTGTCGAGCGGACAGCCCGCGACGAAGACCGGCCATGGGTGGCTTTGCTGAGTCGTGCGCGTCTCTTCTCGGCCATGTCGACCCTCGTCGACTTTGTCGCTGCAACGCCCGCTCCGCTCGTCCTCCACCTCGTCCCCCTCGCGCCCTTCGTCCACCACCTCCGCCACGTCGCCGACATCCTCACCTGGTCTGCGCCCTGGGAAGAGTCGTGCCTGCTGCTCGCGCTCTGGTGGTCGTGCTGTCTCTTTGCCGATCTCACTCTCAGGCATGTCCCCGCTCGTTTCCCTGTCTCGTGCTCACCCCTCGCCAGGTTCTTCTTCCCCTTTGCCGTCCTCTTCGTCCTCGCGCTCGGCCACTGGTCCCGCCCCGCACCGCCCGCACCGCCCGCGCCCGCAGCCACCGAGGCGACCATCCACGTCCTCGTCGACGATCTCGCAGCCATCCATGCCCTCGTGCCCGCGGACCGTGCCCTCCCTTCCCCGTCCGTGTCCCTCCTTCGCACCACCGCCTTTTTCTATCTCCCCTATCTCGTCCTCACCTACGTCGTTCCCCTCCGCATCTGCATCGCCTCGGCTGGCACCCTCTTCCTCGTCCACCACGCTCGCTGGGCCCAGAACGCACGTGCTTCCCTCGAACGCAGCGCACACCTCCGCTGGGCATACTACCATGTCCATGCCTTCGTTTCGGGCACGCCTCTGCCCCCTCCGAGAGCTCCCTCTCCCCCGCCTGAATACGTCTCCCGTCCCCTCTCTGGTGCCACAGAGTACACCAGCGCGTCATCTGGCCTCGCCGATCATTCTGCACCACGCCCGTCCCCGCCCCTTCGCTTCCTCTTCACCGTGTACGAGAACCAGCGTTGGTGGGTCGGTCTCGACTGGACGGCTGCCCTCCTCCCTGGCGAGCGCCCCTCCTGGTGCAGCGCATCACAACAGCCTCTCCCTCCTCCCTCCACCTTTTCCCTTCCGTCCCCGTCCACTTCCTTCGTTCCCGTCGGAGAACACGGAAGAGCAAAGCGCATGGCGAGGTGGACCTGGGAAGAACCAGAATGGCGTGTCGTCGTCAAAAAAGAGGGTCATGACGGTCTATGGAGAGTCGAAAAGACCCCCCCAAAGGACAAGGATGTCTCTGAAGACACGGGCACTGCCGCCCGCATGTTCCGCGCCGCGAGAGGCAGAGAATCGTCCGTGAGCGGCCCCAGCGAGTCTCCAGAACGAGACAGGAAACCCGCTTCCGATCAACACGTAACTGATCCATCCATCATCCCAGCCAACGAGGACGACATCGTGACCGATCCTGAGGGCTGGGTTTATGGTGATAACAAATGGGAGGGCGCGAGCAGCAAAGGCGGTATGGGCAAGTACACGAGATATCGCCGGTGGACCCGCATCGCGATCCTCACCGAGACGGTCGAGCTCGTGGGTCCCGGCGAGTTTGGCGTGCTGCGTGACTCGGGCGCGTTCAGCGTGTCCAGCGCTGTCAGTGGAAACACTTCTTCCATGGTCACTGCCGGCGTCGTGTCCCCGACTTCATCGAATTTCTCCGACTGGGAGAGTACAGGTTCGGCGGCTGAACATTCAAAAGATCACAAGGATCAAAAGGAGTCGACAGCTACGAGGAGTATACTCAAACAGCGGTTGAAGGCCGCCATGGATGGATCTGGTCACTAGGCTTCAATAGTTCGGTGTTGTATTACTATCGTCACGTTTGTTTCGCCCCGGGCGGTACCCAGCAATGTTCAATTTAATGATGGTTCCGCATCCTAGCCCTGCTCAGTGCCACCATCTTCTCGAAACAGAATCTAATCAGCTCATATGGCCTCAGAAGGTGCATGAGCCGCCTTATCATCGAAGAGACGTGGAGTAACCATCCCCCCAGTCGACGAGCTGCACTACCGCGCAACGACCTTCTATACCCAGTTTGAAAGGGGAGAAAGTCATTCCATTGAAGAGGCAATCGATCTTGCTCGTCGAGCGCTGGAACTGTGCCCAACGGGACACCCCAAGCGATCCTCCCTCTTTGACGTGGCTTGCGTTCTATCTCAATGCTCGTCTCAACCAGCTCGGGGGGATTGAAGACCTCGATGAGGTAGTCATGCTCGGTCGAAAGGCCCTTCTTCTCCACCCTTCAAGTCACTCGGATCGCCCAATGTCTCTAAATAACCTTGGTCTTTATCTCTCTAATCGCTACGATCGGGCTGGAGCAATCGAAGACCTTGATGAGGCAGTCGCGCTGACACGCGAGGCACTTCTTCTTTGTCCATCGGGTCACCACCTCCGGCTGACGTCCTTAATCAACCTCGGGACTCATCTCCACACTCGCTACAACCAGCTTGGGGAAATCTGTGATTTTGACGAGGCAATCACTCTGGGTCGCGAATGTCTCCTTCTATGCCCATCGGGGCACTCAGGTCGATTCAAGGCTCTCATCAGTCTTGGGCGCTATCTCTCCGCTCACTATAAGCGAGGTGGGGGAGTCGACGACCTCCACGAGGCAGTCGCACTCGGTCGTGAGGCTTTGTCTCTTTGCCCGTCGGGGCACCCAGATCGGGTATCGTGTCTAGAGAGCCTTGGAAACACGCTCGCGGCTCGCTACCACCGGCTTGGGGGGGCTGATGATCTTGATGAGGCAGTCTCACTCACTCGCGAGGCATGTCTGATTTATCCATCGGGGCATCCGCTCCGACCGATGGTTTTAAACGACACAGGGAGTTATCTCTTTGACCGCTACAGCCGGTCTGGGACGTTAGAGGACCTCGACGAGGCAATCTCGTTCGGTCGTGGGGCACTTCTTCCTTGCGCCTCTGGGCACCCGCTCAGGTCCTCATTCCTAAGTAGCCTTGGGAGTTATCTCTGCACTCGTTACAACCGGCTTGGGGGGATCGATGATCTTGATGAGGCGGTCACGCTCGGTCGCGAGGCACTGTTTCTCTGCCTGCCGGAGCATCCCCGCCGGTCATCAATACTTGTCAACGTTTCTATTTTTCTCTCCACACGCTACAAGCAGTTCGGCGATATTGCTAGTCTCGACGAGGCGGTCATGCTCGGTCGGGAGGCACTTCTGCGTCACCCGTCCGGACACCCGCTCCGCTTGTCGTCTCTAACCAATCTGGGAGGCTATCTTCTCATGCGCTACAAGAAGCTTGGGACGGTTGACGATCTCAACGAGGCAGTTGATCTCGGTCGGGAGGCCCTTCTTCGTTGCCCGTCGGGACACCCTGATCGTTCATTGTGTCTCGACAGCCTTGGTCTTTACCTCTCCAATCGTTACAACCGGATTGGAGGGATCGATGACCTTGATGAGGCTGTGGCACTCAGTTCTGAGGCTCTCGTTCTTCGCCCATCGGGCCACCCGAATCGACCGTTGACTCTGAACAATCTGGAAGGTTATCTGTCCACTCGATACAAGCTGCTCGGGGTAATTGATGATCTTGATCAGGCAATCACACTCGGTCAGGAGGCCCTCGTTCTTTGCCCATCGGGACATTCGCTTCGGCCATCATCTCTAAACAATCTCGCCCTTAATTTGTCCACTCGCTACAACCGCCTTGGCATAGTTGGAGACCTTGATAAGGCAGTCGCACTCGGTCGCGAAACACTTCTCCTTAGCCCATCCGGGCATCCACTCCGGTCTACGTCCCTAACTTGCCTTGCAAAATATCTCTTCAGTCGTTACAACAAACTCGGGGAGATCGATGACCTCAACGAGGCTGTCATGCTTGGTCGTGAAACTCTTCTTCTTTGCTCATCTGGGAACCCAGAACGGCCAACATCTCTCAGCAACCTTGGAGCATATCTTTCATCTCGCTATAACAGGCTCGGAGGAATGAATGACCTCGAGGAAGCAGTCCCGCTCGCTCGTGAGGCGCTTCTTCTTTGTGCATCAGGCCACCCTGATCGATTATCGTTTCTAAACAACCTGGGACTTTACCTCACCACTCGTTATCACCGACTCAAGGAAATCAATGACCTCGATGAGGCAGTCACGCTCATTCGCGAGGCACTCCGTATTTGCCCGTCTGAGCACGCGAACAGGGCGTCGCTTCTAACCAATCTTGGAAGTGACCTCGCCACCCGTTACCGGCGGTTGGGAGGAATTGATGACCTCGACGAGGCAGTCACAATAGGTCGCGAGGCACTTCTTCTTCGCCCATCGGGGAACCCGGGCCGTTCATCATCTCTAAATCAGCTTGGGTCTTACCTCTACTCTCGCTTTAACCTACTGGGACGGGCTGGTGACCTCGACGATGCAGCCGCACTCGGTCGCGAGGCGCTCCTCCTTTGCCCATCGGGTCATCCAGAGCGGCCATCGTCTCTAAACAACCTTGGTAAATACCTGACAACCCGTTACACCCGTCTAGGGGACGTTGATGACGTCGATGAGGCTGTCAGGCTCGGTCGCGAAGCGATTGTTATTTGCCCATCCGGGCACTCGCTCCGGTCATTGTCCCTACTCAACCTTGGAAATTCTCTCTCCATTCGCTACGGGGAGCGTGGGGGAATCGAAGATCTCAACGAAGCAACAGCATTCGCTCGCGAGGCACTTCTTCTTTGCCCCCCTGGTCATCCCGGTCGACCCAATGCACTTCATTTTCTTGCGCACAAATACGAACTCGGATACTTGGACCTCCATGAGCCAAGTGGTCAAGAGGAGTTATTCAGTCTCTACGTTCAGCTCGCAGACGTACCACAACTCACAGAATTGGACGAATTATCTGCCACCAGAGCATGGATAACAGCATCTGAGCGTTTTCAACACCCATCGACGCTCCTTGCGTATCAAACGGCCCTTCGGTTACTCGTCCATCATCTCACAATCCTCCCGCCTCTACCACAACACCTTGTTATCGTCAAGGAGCTCACATCATCGCTTGCGGTAGATGGCTTCTCTGCGTGTCTTCGCCACCGCTCTCCCACGAACGCGATCGAGCTCCTCGAGCACGGGCGTGGTGTCTTTTGGAGCCAACTCACTCGCCTCAGCTCTTCCCTCGACGATGTCATTGCTTCTGGCCCAATGGGAAACACATTGGCGACCAGGTTTACGCGATTAACGAAAGACATACGCCACGCCTTGAATTCATCTGGCCCACATCAACATGATCAAGTGTGCCGTCTCACCGTTGAATTGCAAGGTGTCATCACCGAGATCCGTCGATTGCCTGGGAAAGGCCGCTTCCTCCTCCCTTCCCTCTTTTCTGATATTCAGCAGGCGGCCAGTGGCGGGCCTGTCATAGTCGTCAATGCGAGCAAGTACAGCTGCGACGCACTGATTGTGTGCGTCGACCGGGAGCCCGTTCACGTTCCATTGACCACCCTGACACGAAAGGATGTCCAAGGCATGTCATCAAAGCTCCGTACCCTAACCGTGCTCGCAAAGAGGATGGATGTGTCACAAGACTTTCGGATCTTATTGCGGAAGCTCTGGGACAGCGTGGTTTCGCACATCGTTGACGTACTTCAAACGATCCACCCGCCGAAAACGCGGATCTGGTGGTGTCCGACCGCCGAGTTCACATATTTGCCTTTACACGCGGCTGGTCCGTTTAGAATGGGCCAGCGGAATCTCCCTGAACTGTACATCTCGTCGTACACGCCCACGTTCAATGCCCTCATTCGTGCAAGACAGAGTGCTATGTCGGATGCTCAGCCTGAGGGACCAAGTAGATCCATCGTTGCTATTGGGCAAGCGAATGCCACAGGCCAGGGCGAACTGCTTTCCGTTAGCACCGAACTGGCTAGCATTGGTCAGCTCGTTGATTCCCTGGCGACGTTCACGTGCGTCGAGGGATCGGAATCGTCCATTGTGAGGGTACTCGAGGAGCTTGGACGAAGTGAATGGGCACACTTTGCATGCCACGGTATCCCTGACCGACAGCAGCCATTCAATTCCGCGTTCGCTCTCCATGATGGCCATCTAACGATCCAACGTATCATTCAATGTGAACCGAAGAACCCCGAGTTTGTGTACCTTTCGGCGTGTCACACTACCGCTGGAGACAGGGAAAGTCCAGACGAAGTCATTCACCTTGCGGCTGCGATGCTATTTGTGGGGTTCCGCTCCGTCATCGGAACCATGTGGGCGGTGGATGACGCCGAGACGAACAAGATCACGTCGACGTTCTATAAACATGTTGTGGGCAAATCGGGCGACCTCGATTATACCCGGGCTGCGTCCGCGTTAAATCGGACGATGCGAGAGCTCAAGGACATACCCTTCGATCAACGCATTCTGTACATACATCTAGGTGCCTAGTTCATCTTCTCGTCCGAGTCACTTTCTGTATTTGTAGTCGTTCGTCTGAATATCAACCTATCAGTGCTGGTGTGGACGGTGGATGGCTGTAACCTCAGCAGTGATCGGTCACCAGTCAGTTCATGAAACACCCTGACACTCCTTGTTGAAACGTGGATCATAATCCTCCGACACGCGACAGAGAAATCCTCGTGAATTGCTATGTGTAGCTGTGTCTCGTACGCTTACATACATGTCTACCACACCGTACTACCAACAACTTGGGCATAAATCGCAACAGACACAAGTTAAGTTAAACTTTTGTTCGGAACTTGATCTAGGACGGTGACGCCTCCCCGAGAGCCTCATGCTCGCCTCACCAACCTCTCCGCAAGTTCCTGCGCGATCTTTGTATTCAGCTTGCAACGTTTCGTCAAGACCTTCAATATATCTTTCTTCTTCAGATCTTTCTTTGGGGGCGCAAACAGCCCAAAAAAGCGTAGGAACTCGATGAACCATGAATCTGCTGGCATGACGTATCTTCCCTGGCCGTTATATCCACGCAACATCCGCTCGATATTGGCCCTGGATTGTGGATATTTGCTGTGTGCAGGCAGCCCCGTGACGCACGCATGGCCAGCAGCCCTGATGCCATACCTTTCTAGACTAGCTAGATTGCGTGTCCACCACGCCTCCAGGTCCGGTTCATGCTCGAGGTGAGTGACCACGAGGGCGATGGGTACCTGGCAGCGACAAAGCACCTCGTAAAAGAGACGATAGTTGCTCTGGGTCGTTGCCGTGACACGGTTCCCGCGCATGCAAAAGAGAAGGAGGTCCACGCCGCCTTGCTGGGCGAGTTGCTGGATGAGCCCGAGAGCGCCTTCGATGGCAGCCATGTACCCGACGGCGCCCATCTCTGGCTGCTCCAGCCCCGCAGTGTCCCAGATATGAAATGTTCTGCTGCCGACAGGGAAGCTGTACCGTCGGGACGATAAGGTGCGTCCCTCGGCGTCCGGAGAGACACTCGCGATCTGTCGGCCTGCGATTAGGTTGATGACCGAGCTCTTGCCGACGCCTGTCTCTCCGAATAAGACGATATTCACTGACGCCATGGGAATAACTTGGTAGTTATCGATGACGGTATCTAGGAGGAAATCAAGATCCATGTTCGAGTTGTCTGTCAATCGAGATCCATACCGATCGCAAAAGAGGCGTTTGCAGGCGCTCAGGCCAATGAGAATCGAGAGGGAGGAGCGAGATGTGAGACATGAGTGGGATTCAGGTGAATAAGTACCATCAGAAGCTCGGGGAATGGCAATGAAATGTTGGTCGCCGTGTCCATGCGTCCAACGTATGTCAGTCCCGTAACTAATCCGTTGCGCTAGGCCTTCCTGTACGAGGCCGTGCTGCAGTGCATCTCGTGGGTCAAGGGTCAAGACCCTTGATATACAGAAGATGATTAGATACATACTTTATAGTTGCACGATGATTTCCCGGTACGAGCCTGGAGGACTCGGACAGCGTCTGAATCATAGTCTAGGGGCCAGAGGACGGTCCGTGCGGGCCGAATCTTCCCACTGAACCGAATCAGTCGCTGTCCAGTGTTCTCGCCTCGTCGTCCTGCGATGGCTTCCAAGGCAGCCAAACGACAGTTATCTCCAGCCTCTTTACCTCCTCCAAAGCGTCATCATGGCTTGTACCCACCGTTGGCGCAGGACATCATCTCGTCTTTCGATAACGCATTATACGATGAACTCGTCCTCTTCATATTCTCGTTCTTGAACTCGGGAGATCTATGTGCCGTTCAGGCGACCAACAAGAACTGTTCGAGGCTTGCGTGCGATAATCAGGTACTTGCATATTTGCCTTTGAGCAAGACGTGTTAATTATCGACTACGCGACAATGTCTCTGCTTTGTCAATAGCTCTGGAAGAACCTCTTCGTCAGAGACTTTGGAAAAGCCCGTCTTCGAGGCCGAAAGGGTTTTTACGGAAGAAACGATGGTCGTTTGTTAAATGCCCTTCCATCCCGTGCATCCCTTTCAGCAGACGACTCGGAGACGCTCAGCTGGAAGTGGATGTATCGCATAAGTGCAAATTGGAGAAATGGTAGGCATTATCAGGGCGATTCTCTTATGCTAGCCATCTCATCGACACTGCGAAGGTCGTTGCGCAGTAAACAGCCTATCTGGCGGTGTTTCGATCACGTCCTCGCTCTTGCCGGGTCCTTCATCAATGACACGGTCGCCAAGGTCCCATATTCTGTTGGCCGGCGCTCTTATCATCTCGGCTTCCTCAGAGTCATCTCACCAACCCATAATCTGGATCAGACCTCGTCCAGATACGGTTCACTCACTCAAGTGTAGATCTAACACTACCACCGGGCCGGTGGGAATATCTGCGATTACCATCGACCAGTCTCGGCCCTTGTCTCGACCCAAACATGATAATCTACTTCGTTTCGCCGCTTTCCTATCGACGGGCGAGTTCAGTATCTATGAATACAACCCTTCATCGTTTTCCCCTTCTCCGAAGCTTTCCTATATCCCATTACCCCGCCACCGGTCGCATGTCACGCACGCTGCATATTATCACCCGTTGCTCGTCACCTTATCTCACACGTTTACACTCGTCGTATATGACCTTAGCAGGGACACGATTACCCACACTCATTCACTTAGCTCGTTCACGAGTCACCCACCCACGTCATTAATCCTGTCCGCCATGCCCTCATCGGCATCATACAAACTTATCTTGGCGTACGCCATTCCTGTGTACCCTGCACACTGGAGTGTTGGTGTCACCGAGCTGATTATCTCATCCTCGGATTCCGTCACTTTGACCGCCGCCCTCTCCGGAACGACCGATCTAGTGCCACCCTCCCCAGTCAATTTCACTATCGCCAGGACACGCTCGGCACGCGCCTTTGATGTTCCCCACGGTTGGATAGACGACGAGAAATTGAGGGCTATGCGTGCGCAATGGGGTCGTAAAGTCAAACAGGTTGCCGATACACAGACAGATGGGAAGTGGGTCGTGCTTGCGCCTGGCGATGCTTCCACTTCCGGACTGCCTTCGCTTCCGCCTGGCGACATCGATACGCCCAATGCATCTACCTCTTCTTCGCCGTCGTTCTATGTCTCTCCTCCGAGCCATACATCGACGCAACTCCAGCTCTATCGGTTATACATGCCGCCAAGCTCTTCGTCACACCCACCAAGGCTTACTTTTGTCCGCACGCTGCACGGACCCATGGGACCTGTCTCTGCACTGTCGTTAGCAGATGGCCGTTGCGTTAGCTTCGGTGTCAACGGTTCGATCTGGGTATGGGATCTGGAGGGCGGAGATGGAACAGAGATCGCAGGGCCGGTTGGGCTTGAGCAAGTGGGTGGACTGGGTACCATCGCATTCGATGAACGGCGGATCGTGACCTCGAGCGTCAGGGGGATGGAGGAGCGTAGATTCGATATCTAAGATCATGCCACATCGTCAAACGTACTCGTATTTATACGCAGTGGATCGCGCTCCTGGCCAACCGAGACGTTCGAATGTAAAGCTTCATCCGGATACGGAAGGTAGTAGTGGAAGCGGCGCCTGTGACAAGCGGGCTTGGCTCTTGGCGTGTGCAGCCTTCTTTCCGGAACAATTTGAACGTCTTCTATGGACACGAGACGGGGGAAGGCGTGTTCGTCGATGTCTCTCGTTATGGTCTTAGTCGACGGACATGGGCCCGTTCCTCAGAAGCCTTGACGAGTCACCCCTAGTTGAATGTGACTCCAGCTCCGAATTGCACTGCACTCTGTTCCGCAGCTGGAAATTGGGCATGGTGAATCTCGGCCTAGGTGCCATCGCGGACGACGCTTTTGATCGGAGACGAACAGGATGGGCATCCTAATTTCAAGTTTTAGCAAAGGTATGTCATCCGAGACGTAAGTCGAGTCATACATAGACGAAACGCCATGATGCGAATAACATGCTGTGGCCAGTACCGCGGATAGCCAAGCCATCTTGGCCGAGTCAGTGGCTATAGTTTCGCTTATAATCGGGACTGGACGGCCTCATGTCAGAAGTTTCTCCCCAATCTGCCTGACACCTTCTCGTTGTACCAGTAAGTCCGAACGCCTTCGAGCGCTGGGTTCTCATTGAGGCTCATTTCCAGTATCTTGAATCATGCCAGACACTGGGCTCATGAGCGCACCCGCCCGCGTGCTCGACAAGACCGACACATTGGATATACTATCTTCGCTCGAGGTTCAGACTGATATCATAGTGGACTCGTTGTCCCCGCCTCACGTAGCCGAACATATCTTCGCTCAAAACGCTCTCTCTCAGGATTGCGCTACGCTCCAGATCATTGATGAAGGCATCGAAGAATGTCGGAGGCGCATTACGCGTGCACACGCTGAAATGCGTCTCTTGGAGCGTCAGCGCGACACAGTTCGGCACCGCGTGTTCATTCATCGCGCACGGCTTAGTCCCTTACGGGCCGTCCCTGACCAAGTGCTCCAAGAGATATTCCAATACTGTCTGCCAGACGCAGTCTACGTTGTTCCAAACACGCGCTCAGCACCGCTCGTCCTCACGCACGTTTGTCGCAGATGGCGTTCCGTCGTGCACGGCTCCTCTGAACTATGGACATCCATCGCACTATACGATCGTGGCGTGTGGAACTACGAACTCGAAGTAGAGATGGTAACACGGTGGCTTCATCGATCTGGTGCGCGTCCTATCTGCATGAGCATCACATGTCCTCCCTGCACTGATTTCGGGCCGAGGGGGGATGCCTCATGCTCGGACATGTTCCGACTCGTGCTTGCGCACGCCACTCGGCTGAAAGACGTGTGCTTGAATGTGAACCAGGCGTACTTGCACCATTTCATGCACTGTGCGAGCTTGCCAGCGCTCCGATATGTCGTCGTCTCCCTCCATCCTGTCCATCGTACGGAAGAACCCACGGAACCGACCACGCCTGCCGTGTTCTCAGCCCCCCACTTGAGGCACATCGCCTTCAAGGGAAGCGGGATATCCATCAACCTCATCCCACACACCCTCTTCCCGCAAATCACACATCTCTCCTTTGACTGCGACCTCACCCTCGATCTCGCCCTTCTCTTCCAAGACTTTTGCAATCTCGAGCACCTCACGCTCACGCTCGCCCTTGCACGCAACGCCCTTCAGTTCCGTCACCCTACCAACGACCCCAATTACAGAATCACTGGGCCGCAGTCACTGCGGGACCTCGACATCTACCTCGACAGAGACATGCTCGAGTTTGGCGACCCAGACGTCTCGCTCGCGACGCTCCTCGACCATCTCGATCTGCCCGCACTGCAGACGCTGTGTATCGCTGCGCCGCCGGTTGTACTCATGGAATCACCGTCCTTCCATTCGAGCGTGCCCGTCGGTCCTTTGGAAGCGGCGTGTTTGTTAGGGGGGGATGTAGGTCTTAATCACGCGGCATACCAGTGGGTACGCAGTCCGAGCGTGTCGGCTCTCCTGTCGCGTTCACGATACGTCCGTGGACCGCAGCTTCAGTATCGGAGCTTGCCCTTGATAGTGACAGAGTGAGATTGCTAAGGGGGAAAGGGGTACATACTGACAAGAGAATTTGAATTCGTGTATTACTGTCAAATGTAATTTGCTTGCTGATGCAGCACTTGTTGGCCCAGCCTGAAATGCTGGAAACCGGGTGGCGTCGCGGTTGAATGGTTACATCTTCATGGAACACGTACATACTCAAAGGAGATGATGCGCGAGGAAACTATGACGAAAACCAAATAATAGTGAGTCTTGTTCACATTATATTACTCTACAGTCGATCTACCAGAAAGGAACGTTGTTCGTTGCCCACTGCGGCAGTATGATGTGATCTGTCGAGGGATGCGAAGTTACTTATGGGCGCCAACTAGACCGAGGACCAGCAAGCGTCTGGTGACAGCATCAGAGCCTGCTGGCAACACTTCAACGTTATCCAGCCACCAATTCAAATGCGCTCTCATGGCATCCGCTGAAAGATTATCAGACTCCGGTATCCTGAATCAGGGGTTAAAACGCTCAATGTTCACAACCAAGGAGGGAAAAATCGGTCGAAAACTCACATCCCACGCTCCAGCAGTGCCTCTTCGAGCTCGGGAACCGTCAAATGTCGGCCACAGCCCTCACGACGCAACCTCTCATCATCTAAGGCAACGGCATTTAAATGTCTACGTATTCGCCAAGTGTTGAGGGGAGAAGGACCCCAAGCTGGAAGCCCGAGTATGCTTTATGGAGATAAACAGTTGAGGCAGAGATATAAGCATGTCATCATACCTGCAGATTACGCCCGGATTGGCCATGTATTTCACCGGGACAAAGCCGGATCGCTTTCCCTCTATAGAAATAGCTTCAAATACGCCACGGTGGCTGAGGAGTGCATTCAATTGTCGATTGCGTGCTCTGGACACGATACGGTCACGCTGGCCTGGTAATACACATGTGGAAGGGAGCATGCGCGGCGCATAGAGTGCAATAAAAGGAATGAGTTCCTCCGCCACAAGAACGATTAGAATGAACGGTAAAAGTCTAGAAACAAATAAGTTTCAGATATGCAAGCTCATCACGAAATGACTCACTTGAGAACATCTCGCCTGTACATATCGATAAGACGCTGTTCCGCTCGGAAAGGCGGCGCGCCACCGGATCTTGCGCGAGCAGTGATCGCAGCCGCTTGTTTTCTGTGGGTATTTATTGCTTTGAGGCCCCGAAAGTAGAATTTCTGCAAACGGGCGCTAGTTAGTTGTCTGAGACCCCAGATAAAGTGTGGCAGCATACCAGGAGCTGGACAGCTTGATGGATGAAGCGCTTAAAGGCAGTCGCGTCCTTTGGAGGCGGATCTAGCACGCCACGTTCAGTAGCAATGACGATGTCCTGCTTCGCGAGAGCTATCAAGCTGAGGGAGGATTCGACGGGCACGGGAGGTTTGGTGTGACGGGGAGGGCGGTAGAACGAGGGCGAAGTGTCTTGCAAAGGATGTGTGGATGGTACCGCGTCTGACCGAAGTGTGGCAGGCTTGACAGGTCCGGGCTTCAGCTCTATCTTCTTGTTTCCTCGGTGTGGCTGGAGAGGTAGGACATGGGGCTCGGCGGATTGGGAAGTGGCCGACTTTGGGGCGACGGTCGATGCGAACCGGTAGTAAACGACCAAGCCATACCTGGGTAGATGTGGCGCCACAAGTCTTGGGGAAGGCATGCTTGGGGAAATAAAGTTGGATCTGCGCACGGCTGTCAGTGAGTACATGAGAACCAATTTCCGTCCGACTTTCCTGTGCAGCGCAGCATTCTTTCCTACTGACCGCAACATAAACCGAATCCGTCGTCGTTGTGTAGAGAAGGATGAAAGTAAGCAAGTGGTTGTCGAAGTGAGCAAGCCGAAAAACTAGTACTTGCTAATCGAACACGTGCCACACTCCCACACTAAGCCCCTGTCGGACACATGCAGCCCGAGTCTACCACACTCTTGAGTTTCTTGATAAATATGTCTAAACTAAATGTCACAATGCCTGCGAGCTCGTTGCTTTCCAAGAAATATATCGTGAACAGGACCTTGTTTCTTTTTACTGGATAAACCCACCCGTCGCGGCCGCTGGGGTGGTCCCGGTGGTGATAAAACACTCGATCTTGGTGAGTCAGCGCTGTCACACTGGCATCTACCCACAGTGGGACCTGACTTATTCGCTACCTTGAAAATCGAGGCACATGAGGCATCACCCTGACCCCAAATGTCGGGGAAGAACTGAAAGTTTGATAAGAGACAAAAAAAAAAAACATGCCGGTGACACCCAAGTTGGGATACAAGAACCTCTCCAATCCTCGCACAGTCAATCATCAAACCATCATGCCATCATGGGGACTATTTAATGTCGCTGTCCAAGTACTGTTGGGAGCTGTTACATTTACGAATCCAGATAAGGCTCTCTTACACTCTCTTAACGCCTGATTGCGGGTAAATCTCATGTCGAGATTTAGTTACAGCTTTTATGAGGTCGTGCAACGGCAGCCCTATGATAAGAGCAAGTTGCCTGGCGGAAACACGTATATCTATTTCACTACTTGGCAGATTCCTATTTTTACGTTTTTCGGAGCGTGTTGCTGGGCCGTGGAGCCACCGACTGATATCATTTTAGACTAGACGGATTAGTCAGCAGGCTACCCCTAGTCGAGTGCGCTGCGACGACTCCATCCGATGGCTGTAGTTTAACATGATCGAGACGTGCCGTTGCTGGAGCAACGCTTGTTTCTTCTAAGCGTGCCGTGGTCGCAGAGTCGGACTTACCTTGAAGTGATATTGCCGATGACGTACTCTCCCAACATCGATCCTGAACTTGAGAATGACAAATGTAAACGAGCGCGCTCCGAAGAGCACCGAACGATGGCGATAACGGACGAAGAAATAAGCGCGAGGGCGTCGATTGCTCTGACGTCAAAGGTTGTGATGGGCGCAAACACTACACCCCTCGTTGACTATAGCTACTCATGATAGGACCCTCACATTGTCGGAGAACGGGTTCCTGGACTCCTGATTTCGATGACGTCCGATGATGTATAGCCCTTGTGTAATAAACTCGAGCCCGGGAAAAAATCATGATTTGGGAGATGCGTTTCATCAACCTGGAAATAGAAAACTATTCAATGGCTCTCGCTATGTACTTGGCTCTCAGAGGCCGTCTTTCAGGAACGCGACATCAAAGATAGCCTCACGAAATCATGATCATGGTTGGGCAGTCGCTCTTGTGGCTGACCTTCCTTCCGGGGCAAATAAGCGAGTCCTTTGACTCATGATGGTTTGTTCAATTCATCTGGCATCAAGACGACCAAGTGATCAAGGGTTCAAGGGAAAGCCTTACCTCCAGTCCCTGATCCTTTTGTAATTCCGTTTCAGGAGGTCGAGTTGTGCACAAAGGAATGGGGTATCAAGCAACCATCGCCTGTGCCTGCCAGTGGAAAATGTAGTCAAGGAAGAAAAGTATAACAGCAAAGAATGAAAAAAAAGGACATTCATGCCAACGAAGACGAAGAATTCTTTCTTGAAAAAGTGGTTTAGCGGTGAATCCAGGTCCGGAAATGGAGAGACGGCGAACATGAAACATAATAAGACCCTGTGCTCCCTACCGGTAACGTATCGGTCGATGGAGTTGCGCTTGAATTTCAGCTGAGTTCAGGTCCGATCAGGAGATCACCACACTGGCGGACAGACGGTCATAGCATCAGCTGCGTACTTACTACTAGACGCTGAGCTTTCTTGGCGGTTATTGGCTGATGTTCAGGTAATTCGGGAACCTTGGCAGTCGTTTCATTCGAGTAGGGATTGTCGTGCAGGTTAGCCACGTGGGGCTGGGGGGTTACGAAGCCGCATATGGAGTTGTCTCGGATGTCTCCGAGGTCCCGCTAGCTGACCGTTTTACCCGAGCACGATGATAAGCTCAATCTCCTTGCACACTGCCGTACGCGATTTCTCACTGGACACGGCAACCGTCAACACTCTCACTGCGCTCTACCAATCTCAGGACGGAATCTCGTCATCGCTTCCGACATTCGTCCCTTCTGCTTCCACCCTCGTCGCCGCACGCATCCCGGCACCCGACACTCGGTCCCTGCGGTTCATGCACCGACTCACCTCGGCAGCCCGAGCCACCGCCACATCCAGCTTTCATGATAGCCTTATCGCGGGTCCATTCAGTGAATCGGCCAATGCGGAATTTACCGACGTTGGCGTGTGGCTTGGGCATGGCGATTATCAGAGGGGCCGAGAGAACGCTATTCTCGCCACACTCGGATTAGAAGAATGGACGCGATGTGCCAATGCAAGGGTGTGTATGTCTTGATCTAACCCGTAACGGAATGGACAGCTGACTCGAATCACGACGACACATGTGATACGGCGCAGATAATCAGCAGAACGTTCGAGGTGCCCCGGGAATGCAACGCAGACTTTGTTGGCGCGTATCATAACCTAAAAGACGTCCACTACTTTTGCGTCTCCGCAGGCGGCGTCATGACTGCATGCTTTCTACTCGGTGAAATGCAAGGACAGTGGTGTGGCCTCATCAGCGTGGCGATTACTCCAGACTAGTGGTGGTGCACGTTCAGCGTCGTTTCCATGACTGCAACCGTCCGCAGGATTGCAAGCGAAATTGAATGGATCAGAGTAATCGCTTCGTCGGTCACCAGATGTTTCCCTTCATGGTGATCTTGCCCATTCCAAATAGCTGACTTGAGGTAATTTCATCGGTAGGGAAACTTTGTACCTGAAGATGTATTCATTATGCCTTGAATGCAACCCTTGCAGGCAGTACCGGTCGTCATCTCTGCCATAAGCTGAAGCCATCGGTTCTAAGATCAAACCGGTGACTACGATGCCATCTCCTGATGTTTTTACGTCTTGTAATATAGGCTCGTTTTGATTTCTTCTCGGGGGTGGGTTACTGACAGAACTTAACACTCTCCTGACTTATTAAGCAGTGATGAGTAAAGAACCAACGATTGAACACTGATCGATAAAACGAAAGATATCTGATATGCCGTCGGATCAGGTTTATTTTCGGCGAACACGGTGCCGTTAATCGGACCGATTTGCTCGTAGATCTTTCCGACATGTCGCAGTCATCCACAAACAGCCATATAGGTCTACCGGTCCGCGACCAGGAGATTGTGCTGTGGGTCCAGGGGAAGTACTAACACGCATGGACCTGGTCAGAGTGCTGCCAGTATTATTTACGATATGTGAAGGTGGCGTGATCTCCTGCAGGGTGCGTGGGCCAAAACCCACCGCTGGTGCTCTGCTGCGGTCCTCATGATGATGCCTAGACCATATTATTGTCCGCGTCGCGGTTAGCGATGGATGCGTGAAGCTAATATCGGGCTTGAGACTCTGACGATGAATTGGGTAGGTGCGGCATGGAATGATGCCCGATCAACTGTCGCTCTCCATTCACTTTGAAATGAAGCTGGCGAGACGTATGCCATTGTGCACCCTTACAAGGGGTAGTTCCCCAATGGAGTATCCAGGTTGGGCCTTTTGACTTGATTGTCGCGGATGAATTGCAAACTCCATCAATCATCCAAGCGGCATCATGCCAACATCCAGGAATGTCGTTCGTGTGCTGTGGCGGCTGCCAGCATGAGATCAGGCCATCTACGGTCGCGTCTGGCAGAGAAGGATGCTGTTTCTAGAATCATCATTCTGGATAAAAAATACATGCTGAGCGCCACGCCGGTGACCGAATAGGTTAGCGAAGCACTTCGACTTGTTGGCGGTCACGCCGCCGTCGTCATGTTCAGGTCTACTTTCAGACGGTGTCAGGGTCTGAACCATAGCACAGCCACTTGTTAGTCACTTTGCACGCGCCGCATCATGGACGCAACACCGAGCACGACGACGCCAAGCTCGGAACAGCCCAACCTTCAAGAGCGCATCCAGACCCTGACGCTAATCCACACGCGTCTACAAGCTTTGCGACATGTGCCCACCCTGCTTCTTAGGCCGCCATCGGGCTCTACGTTGGCCGGTTTTCCTCCTCCGTTCGATCCCGCAATCGACCGGGAATTCGCCGCCACATTCAACTCGACGCCCACTCACGATTTTCGTGCGCTCAAGGACTTTGCGGAGGTGATGACCTCAGACAAGGTCCAAGAAGCCTTGCGTGCGGCGCGTATGAGCGAGGATGCTGATCCAAGTGAGCTTGGTCTTTGTTTCCGAAGGCAGACCCGGAAGCGCAAGTACGTATTGTCGCGTCTGTGTGAGGTTTGACGCGAACGTGCGATTGTCCTTGTTTTCTGCAGACGACCACAGTCGCCGGTCGGGTCTCCGCAACCCTACGTGCCCTCACCACCGCGTTCGGTGTCACTCCTCCCGTTGCTCGAGGATGATCCACCGCCGCTGGGAGCTGAGTCTCTGGTTGACTATGTGCGCGAGTTTAACCGCGGGAACGGCAGTGGGATGGGATCTGGATCGACGAACGAAACGAACGGTCCATCGTCCAAGTTCAAATTGGCAATCTGGTCGCGGACTCGGACTTCTCGGGAGAAACTGGAGACATCGCTGTGTAATGCTTGGCAATCACATGTCGGGTGTGCTGGCCCAATTGTACTACGGTTTATCATTCCGGATGTGTTGACTGCATACATATCGCTCACGCATGCGAACGCGAAAAGTGTACTGATTGTAGAGAGCGTAACCGCATTTGGACCGAGGGAAAGGGTATGTTATGCTATTCACTGCGCCGCATCACACTGACATTATCAAACGTGAATGTTGCCCGATATGTGGGACAAACAAGTAGAAGCTGCCTCACGAGCAATCGGACTATTTAGCCTTTCAAGGACTGACGCAACAGATTACCAAGACGATATTAACGCATCCGCGGGTGTCCGTTCAAATTCTGATGGTGGGGAAATTTGCACTGATGGGGTTGCTGTCACCGGCTCGCTAAACTTGATTGGCAGAACGTTCTTGTTTCGTACCGAGGGCTCTTTGTGGACCAGTGCACGAGCTGTCAACGAGTGCTGTCGGCCGAAGGCCATATCCCCCCTGTCGCAAGAGTATGGGTGCCGAGGGGAACGGAGGTTGCGAGTGGGGGATCGCAGAGCAAAGACGAGGCTACAGGCGGGATCACACAGGAACCGGGAGGAGATGGTACGGATCACGGGAGTGGGCGCTGGGAGGCGCGTCACGCCACTTGCGTGCACAACTGAGGAGGCGTGTTCCGAGTCAAAGTTCGGCGTCTGCCGTAGTTGCCGATGAGAAAAAAAAAGAGGGGGGTCACTTGAATCGCACGTGGCAACAAGCTCGGCGACGAGTTCCTAATTACGTGTTATGGAAGAGGGATTTCTCGTTTTGTTCGGGTCCAGAACGCGGGAAACTTTATCTCCGCGATGGCAGAGTATGTCAACGATAATCGGGCGGTGACCCCCCTGGCGATCTCGCGCGTCGAGATCAAGGGACAGATCCCGCTCTTGTTCGCGATTTATTATATTTTATTATTCGGTCTATATGGAATATATCATTGTTCGTTCGCAGGCACATCTCCCTGTGATCGACATAATTCCCTTCCTGGTCTAATTTAAATCTCGTCCTCTTTCACTCGCCCAGATGTGCATCCCATCCCTCCTCCACCACCATCCGCATGCTCTCCCTGACCACCGCAGCCCAGAACATCGCACCCCGCGACCCGACCGCCCGTCTTGCACGCCTCGCTTGCTCAAACGTCGACCTCCTCTGGGTCATGAGCTACTCCCCCGGCGAGGGCGACGAAGGCACCCTCATCTCTGTCAACTTCACGTGCAAGGCTGACCTCGCCATCGGTGTACACATCCGCCTCGTCGTCGGCCGTCGCGCCGTCAGCACACAGGTTCGCGAAATAGACTCTCCTGGCTGCGGCCATTGGCAGCTCGTGGGTCACGCCCCATCGTTTGCAAAACAAAGGTCTGCCTCCGCAATGGTACCCCTAACCATACAAGCCGTCGACAAGGAAAACAAACTCGTCGATTCCGTCACCTTTGGCGACTTTGTCTACAGTGATGTCGGTAGGTCCTTTGTGGGCGTTGCATACGTGAGCCATCTCTTACGTGACATCGAGAAGATAACGGGGATTTTCTGCCGCCGGCCTCGCCCACCTACGCCCACCCGTCGCGTACGGCGAGTGATCCATCGGGTCGACCGAGTCTCCGTATCTTTTCTGGTGAAGGCGTGGACCGTTCGTCCAAACGCCATAGTCCTTACAGCCAACCACAAACCCCTCCGTCCTCCGATTCAGAATATGGCTCCCAGGGCTCTCGTACCCATACCCAGCCTGTCACCCAAGCACTCCGGCGTGCTTCGCGACAGGTGGGCTCCGATCAAGAAGGCACCGTCATCCTCGATATCACCACTCCCCTCGACAACTTCACCTTTGGTTGGGATGATTCAGAATTGGCTGCGGGTCGTAGACTCGTCCGTTTCCGGCGCCTGCAGGATGGCAACAGACTCATCGTCTCTGCCGAGCCCATCACACAAGCCGAGTACGATCCCGAGGACATTGTCATCTCATGCATCTACCGCTCTGAGACGGATTCCTGCTGGATAACCTCGGTTGATATCATTCATTTGCTTCAGCGCCTTGTCGAGGCTGATTTCGAGGTCGACGAGAAAAATCGCATTCGCAGGAATCTAGAAGGCCTCCGTCCTACCACGGTATCGAAAGCAAGACCAGGCTTTGAAGCTTTCTTCCAGCGCATCATGGACTTCCCCGACCCAAAACCTCGAAAGATAGAAAAGGATGTCAAGGTGTTTGAGTGGAAGCTCCTACCCCACGCGCTCGACAAGATTCTCTCGAAATACGTAAGTGTTCCGTGACACCTGTTCGTAACCCTCGTTAATCCGTCCGCTGGCATTCCATATAGTCTTTGTTCCAAACTACCACTTCTCCCAAGGACGATACTCCCTCTCCGCCCCTCAGTGTAATGCTGCCACCAGAAATGCCCACTGGGCCTTCGTCTGCTGCCTTGTACAGCGAAAACTCTGTCCAGTTGCCGCCCGATGCGCGCTTAGATGCAATGTACCTTTCCCACGTCTCTCCTGTCATCCAGCTTGCGCAATTCTCTTCCGAATGCACCTCAGACCCGTCGCCAAATATGCATCGTCGACATTCACTACAGGAAGGACACCTACAACACATCTACCTCGACACGAACAACGTGCAGGGATACTGCCCAGATCCAGACATTCTCTACGGCGTGCCACCCCCCTCGGCCCCATTCCAGTCTCCCATGTATACCGCCGAGCCGCCAGGTGTGCTGGCGCACGATACCTCTTTTCTCGGAGATCCTCATCACAACTGGGCGACACCTACCACCAGTGACCCCATGCTCGTGTTCCCCCAAGAACCCATGTTTGCGCCCCCTTACGGATACAACCAGTCGGACTCTGCCGAGTCCATTGACCTCGACCTTTACCCAACGCTCTTGTGCCCCGTCGACCCGTACGATCCATACGACTTCCAGGCGCTACGAGAACATGGCGCAAGTACGGTACCAGCAACTCAGCACGCATAGTACGCGCGTTTGGGCTGGTGGTTTTCATCTTATTATGCTTTATGTATCTAGGTTACTCATACTGTATCGATACTTCCCCTGCCCAATTTTTCTTTGGTCGTTCCCTTGACTGGCTTTCTCCATGTGTTCTTGGCATCCAGCGCAATACCGTCCACCGCTTTCATTTTCATGTCCATGTTTTTGTAACCTGATGGTCATCGAGGGTATTCGTATAACGAAACAATTTCAAGTAGAGCCAACAGTAGGAAATGTGAAGTTCGCAAGAAATAAAAAGGAAAGAGATGGAATAGTACTATTTGGTATACTACATGTGTAACTGGACTGCAGGGTCATGACGCCGTCATGCGCGTCGTTTCGTTCCGTTCGGCCATCGATCATCCCTTGCGGCCTGACCTGAGGCTGCCAAAGCGGGAGAACCGACCTTTGATACTTCCCACAGTGGACATGACGACCGACGCGCCAGAGGGGGCGGAAGCACCATTCCCCACGGTAATCAACGAGTTGCGGGGCGATCCCGCTTCGCTCCCCACCGCTTCCTGGCGCCACCCCGTCGATACCCCGTTGATCCCGTGACGGGCAACATGCGCTGCATGGAGTTGCAGGGGCGTGCGCTTGACAGGCGACGGCAGGTCCATACCATGCTCTCTCTCGCGTGGGGACAAAAACGGCGACACGGGCTGCGGCGGCACCGTCGTGCTCAGCGTGAGCGCAGGTAAACCAGACTGGCCGCTCGACGACATGGACCGCTGTACGGACGCGTCCTCGGGCAACGACGCCTGGTCGTTGACTCGCGCGTACGCGCGGAGCGAGACGTCCTCGAATCCACCCTGCGCTCCAATACGCCCGATTTCCTCGGCAAAGTTTTTTCGGAAGAGCTCCTCCATCGTTTGGTGAAACCGGAGCATTTCTGGGGGACAGATTTGGCCGTGGAGTTTGAGACAGCTGTCTATCACGCGAACCTACAGAATGTGATGATTGTTGTCTTCATTTGGAAGTATGGGTTCGTGGACTTACGTGGTCGTCGATCACGGTTCGTAACCGCTCCACTTGTTCTTCTCTGTCCGAGTGCCGAGTGACGTAGGATAGGTTGAAGAAAGCCTCCCGATATGCGGGGATGCTATCTGAAGAAGGATCTACGGCACTATTCAACGTCATGGACAGCACATTGGTGGAAAAAATTTGGGCAGTCTTCGCAAGCGCCGAGTATCTCAGGTGTAGTGAGTCGAGCTCCCGAGTCTTTTGTTCCACCTCGTTGTATGCGTGATCTACAGGTGAGATCTCCACCACTTCCCACTCCGTAACATCGGATCTACGGAGGACGGTGGGGAAGGACTGCTCGGTGGTGTAGCATGTCTTTTCGAGCCATACTTCTTCGCTGCCGTCTCGATCAGTTTTGGTAATGGGTCGGCTGCTGCTGAAAACGTTGACCGAACTGTTGCGGGGGCGCTCAGCACAATGCCGCCAAAATATGTGTACACTTGCCTGTGTTCGTAGTAGCTGCGTATCGTTGGAGGCACGTCGGGGCAGGTGAAAATCGGTAGTGAACGGTTCGGTTCTGGAGTGACGGGGATGACCTGTATATACTGATCGGTACCAAACCGAACGTCCACTGGCGGATCTCCAGGCGCCTTCAGTAACTGAGCCCCTGGGTGCTTGTTGAGCATCCGTTCACAGAATGCACCGTACTTTTCCCATTCATAGCCTCGATACTGGATCAGACGAATGGGTTAGGAAAGGGATCGCGCAATGAGGGTCATTAGCGTACGATGAACTGTTTGCTGCGTATCGCATCCGGAAATTCGCCAAAGAATGCGACGCGGAAGTAGTCGGGATAGTAGCGTTGGTCAGTAATAATGTGTTCCAGCAACGTTGCTTGATGTCTCAGAATCTCCGCCAAGCGAGTACTATATGCACACGCCAGCTTGAATCTCCTCAAGACAGAAAAAAAAAACCGAAACATACTAGTTGAACGTCACTTCGGCATGTTGTTTTGCAAGCTCTTTGCATATATCAATCGCGCTTTCGTACGCCTTCCCTTTGCCTGTGATGTTATTGCTGCAGTCAAATTTAAGCTCGTCTAAAAGCGTGAGATATGCACACCAAGATAATCGAGAATCAGGAGGCAGAG
>JBBPLQ010000185.1:0-15613 GCA_038089855.1 Royoungia palumana
GATCGATACAGATAAACCACACCAAACATGAGGAAAAGGCTAGCCCCTGCGAGTGTAACTACAAAAGGGTCAGACACGTGAGTACTGTCGTTCCAGCGGAGAGTACCAGAGGTACGAACCGTGCTTAGCGGATACTTTGTTCGAGATCCATCGACCTGCTATGACAGCTAAACTTGTGCAAGCCGAGTGGCCGATGACTGTCCCTAGCGTCACGAGGTAGACATTCTGTTAAAATTAGAGAGGGCCACATGAGTACAGCTTATCCCATCAAGTACGTGAGATCAACACCCACATGCGTCGCGCCGAGTGCAATCGTTGCCAACTGACTTCTATCACCCCACTCTCCCAGGAACGTCAAGAGAAACGATTGGACGAAGACTGGGCCGAACATGAGATTGCAAAAGTTGCGGGCCCCATCCACAAGGCTTGATAACTTGGTCGTCTTTTGGGACTGAGGTGGAGCACTCGGTGCCTCACCTTCTTCAAGGCGCTCCAAGGGAATGACGTCGTGCGTGGAACCATTTTCGGCAGCGTCGTTCTCAATCTCTTCCGCCGTTTCCTTCATCTCCTCCGTCATCTTTTCGCTCTGCATCTCCCGGGCTTCCATCATCATTTTGGAGCCAAAGACCAAGAAAAGCACGCCTGCGGCCAAGTGGATCCATTGTTTAGGAACAAGATGTGGAAGGATGTGACCCATTTCGGCGGAGAGAAGGGACATGAGTAGCAAGGAGCCAAAGGCACCTGCAAAGACTACAAGGCGGGGATGGCGGCTGGCAAGAATGGCCGCAATGAAAAAGGTCTTGTCACCTATTTCCGAGACTATGATCATGAGGAATGAACTCGTGAGTGTTTGGGGTATGGAATCGGTGCCATCGCCAACAGCGGACATCCTGGATGCTGCTGAACAGGGCGAATCTCGTCAACGACGCGGAGGTAAGAAGGTGTATGTAACAGACCCGAAAAACTGTGAACCACGTCAGGAAGAGTGGACCAGACGTCGCTAAACGATGTATACAAGGGTTGGGAGGTCTCGTCAAACGTCCGAAACTTGGGAACTTGAAGGTTGACAATTGAATATTGAAATATTAAACCTTGGCGGCTTTTGCGGTTGCAGTATGGGATCACACGTGACGTAGTAACGCATGAAGTGGCACCTTCAATTCGGCAAGAGTGCCTTGATGTCGCTCTCACCGCTCAAGCGCTCACCCCTTGTACTAGGCTAAGACTTGCTCAACAATTGCGCAGGAAGCCAATGTACCTTTTTCGCGTAGCTACAGGTAAAGGTCATCAGACCAGTCTTTATATTTCTCTGCGGTCTCGATCAAACTCTTTCCCTTCCCACTCGCATTTTCAAGCACCTTCCTGTGGATAGGAAGGCGGAGTGGGGGGTCTTCCATTCGAGATGCTCTCTCAAATGCAATGCAAGCTTTCTGGGGGTCTCCGTCGTAGATAACACCGGATTTATAGAGCATGCGCCACTTGGATCCGGGCAGGTCAGGACTTGTGTACGCGGGGTGCGGAGGAGCTACGTTGCTGTTCACCGTGTTGAGTTCTGTGCGGAATGGTCCAACTTCGAGAAGGGTAATCTGTTCGTGTTCAGTTTCTCCGTACAGGCACGCCGACCAGTCTCACCTTGACATTCCAGGCAGGATCTATCTCATCCGCAAGTGCCTCGGTCAATGCTTCCAATGCAAATTTCCTGATAGACTCGTGAGCTGGGAAGGTGATCACGATGATAGAATAATCTTACGTGGCGCTGTAGTGTCCATAACACGCACGACTCACGATTCCCAGTCCGGATGACACTTGGAGGAGCCTGCCGCCTTGAGGCTGGTTCACCTCTCTGAAGAACCGCACTGCCTCCCGACTGACTCGAGCAGCACCCCAGAAGTTGACCTCGAACATGTTTCGTGCATCCGCTTCGTTGACAGACTCGAGTTCCCCGTTGATCATCATCCCTGCATTATTGAAGACGACGTCTACACGACCGAATGCCTCGTGAGCTTTGGCGAACGCCACAGGGACCTCGTCGGGCTGACTGACGTCCAGCTTGACCACGACGAGTTGAGTGGGTGGGTATTGGCTAGCAAGATCAGACAACACTGCAGGGTTGCGCAGAGTGGCGACGACCCTATGCCCTTGCTTCAAGAGATACTCGGTCAAGCGACGACCGAAACCAGATGAGGTGCCCGTAACTTGAAGGCGTGTCAACAACAGATTATTTCGACATGGAAGACTCACTGAACCAGACTTTGGATGCTGACATGATGCGGATGGAGCAGATGGATGTGGGTTCAACACACCAGTTATCGGCACTATTTATCAGTTATTGCTTTGGATGTGCTTGGTTCACGGTACTTCGCTCGGCCACCAAATCGCGCGATTACATCGGATCTCCTATACGATGACAATAGTTTCGGCATCAACACTAAGATTCAGCCACGCAAGCTAACCTCCAACTCAAAGACTATCGTGTCAGCTTGATTAGTACTGTAACGCGTAATCACGACTTCATTCGGCGATGCTTAGTATTAATAGTGCTAAGGCTGTTCGAAGAATACCCCTAAGTCATAAGTGTGACTGAGCCGTTGCTTCGTTGATGAAGATACCAGTCATGCATTCATGCTCGATCGATCATCGATCAATTCACGGATCAGTGAATACGCTGAACGTACAGATAACGTTGGTCGTGCTGCTAAGCCGGCGGGTTTATGTCTTGGCTCGGTGAGCTTGCATCAAGTTGCATGCATACGCGAGCACCTTGATGGCTGGTTGCAGTCATGCCCAGTACTGGAGGTCAAATTAGATTTTGATCGTCTCGGAGAAGATTTCCGAATCGCAGCAGCAAGAACTACAAAATGGGGTATTTGATATGTTCGATGTAGGTCACCCACCCGGACCGCCCTTTGAACTTCAGGTGCTTATAACTCGACGAAGTCGTTCCAGGCTGCGGGTTTCGATCAGCGAGTATCGGCGTGTCAACGTGCTCGCCTTTGTAAACTTGGGGCGGAGAAGCGGTGAGATTCGTACTGTAAGTAAGGGATCGATACTTTTGATGGCATTGCTAATTACGTTTCTATGAGGACGGTCCCGCGCGGTATACGCCGTGATCATCGTAACGAATGGCATAGCGCACAACTGCCAGTGCGCTGCGGTATCACCGGACGACCATCGTTACGACGATCTACGATTCTGCTTGCCAATAATCAAGCTACCCACTTGTCATTTCAAGCTGAATAGCAGAAGGCGCGCTACTATATAAACTGAAATGACTTGTAACCGGTAACCCTGTACATCTCCCTGAACGGTTCCGGGAGAGGCCTACGTAAGTCTGATCCCGATCGCTCAGCGGAGCTATTCACTGTTCTCGCTGTCTATCACCCGATCGTTCATTTCCAGACATGTCTATCCCACTTGCAATTGAGTTTTGATTCGGCTGCCCTCTGGAAGAATCACCGCCGGGTTTAGGACATCCAAGTCGGATCAACTTCCCATCGCTGCTGTGAAGAGGAAAACGAATTCAAAGGCCGTTCGATCGCCTTCTCGAACGTGATATGGAGATCGTTCATCTCCGGGCTTCGTCAATTGAATATTTGAAAGCCGAAGGGTCAAGGTCTCAGAATAGTGAGTGAGAAGGGCGATGTTGCTGCCCGAAGACTCAACTTCCGTTCGTCGCGGCTTTGCACTTCGTATGGATCCGCAGAGCAGGACACACGCTCTGGAGTCTGGAGTCAGCTTCCGCCATGATAAAACTCTGCAAGGGTTCAGAACTTGGCACTGCGGTGACTTGCCGATGCTTGGGGAATAAACTGTGTCATAAATGGGTAATGGAAAGAAAGGGTCTCGACGAGCGTTATCGCGTTCGAGTGGTAGTGTACTGCGCGCCGTAGCGGCGCTTTTCATACAAGTAGCCTGGATGGCAGTCCTACGACAGAGCCCTGATCTTTTCTATCAGTACGTTTTTACCCTTAGCCGAGCCATCCTTCATCCGCGCTACAAAAGCGTCGTCGAACCATTCCTTCACGCTTGACTGCTGCTCAGCACTCCCCTCATTACGAATCCGTTCTAACAACTCAGCGACGACGAAGGCACCTTCACCCTGTGCGATCGCGATCGTGGTCTCCTTACCAGCGGCCGAGAGGAAGAGAGATGCAAACGTCGACGGCGAAAACACGGGCGAGCGAACAACAGATTTTTTCGAATGAGAGAAATGGCCGCCTTGGAGGAGGCTTTTGTACATGCGAGAAGCGTGCGGGAGATCGATCAGATGCGGTCGTGAGGGATCTTCTGATGGGTAAGGTGATGCGAGCGCGTCGGCGAGCGCGTTCATCGGGGAGGACTTGTCTGTACTCAAAATCAGCATGAACGATCCGGTAGGGTGGTGAGCGCTGACCTCCTTCCGCATAGAGCATGATTTCAAGCACAAGCACGCTTCCACCGGTATCTCTCGCTGTCTCTGCGCCATTCTCCGTCACGAACTGAAGGAGTCCATCGCTGGCGGCTTTCCGAATCTCTGCTTCTCTGACAGAATCGTCCTTCTTGCTTGTCTTGGCACGTATATGGTCGGTTTCCGCCATCACAGAAATCTGTGCGGGAGTGAAATGCCTTCGTGATCGTGGTAATATGAGATGGAAAAGGGAACGCCTTCCTTGCGGGCTCGCTGCAAGTGAAGGGATATGTGTCACTATGTCAGAAACAAGAGACTTCGCAGTGAGTTTGGTATCGCTGAGGGGAGATGTCAGCAGGACGTAACTTGGGAGAAAATGGAAAGCGCACTCGATCACATCGAAGGCTGTAAATAATACGAGTTGAGCCTCATCGTCGGTACACATCCGCTCAACGTGGGGTTTCAACACTTTTATGATGTGCTTCCGGTCCTGGAGTACTATGTTTGAGCATGTCAAAGCACATAGTCCTGGTGACTAACCTTGGCCGTGCCGTAGGCGATGAATTCACGGACAACTCTACTGCCATCCTTAGTATGTACCATCTCAGCCAGAACGTCCTGGCAGCTTGTTCAACTGTAAGAACGTAGACTATGTATACCATGTTGGTAACTCGCCTTTCGAAGATTTCTCGGCGTAGTTTTTCTTGTTCTGCTTCTTCAACGCTATCGAGAGCAGCTAAGAACTCCCACAGTGCGCGATGTACGATGGCGTGTGTAATGGCTCCTTTGTCAGGGTTGTTGAATCTAGATGGCGTTGAAATCCAAACGAAAGCACAATAAAAATTCTACCAACATAGCTGTCAAGTTTTCTTTCAAAGCAGCGAGTAGGCGTTTTCGCCTATTTCCCTCGGCACCGTCAAGCAGACCACGAAGTCCTTTTTTTGCATTTTCGATATCTTGAGCGGTCTCTCTGCTGGAGGAGAACAGGGCCGCCTCTTTCCCATAAAAATCTCGCAACAGAATCGATCGCTCGTAGGCGTTGGCATATAGTTCGAATGCGTCAGCAAGCACGCTCGAAGCTTCTCGGTGCAGCAAGAGTTTGAGAACGTGAGATTGGAACTCTGACAAGATCGAGATACGATGAGCTGGACAACACCGGATAAGTTTTGTTACCAGAAACTTGTGGCCAGATTCAGAGTTTGAGCATGACGATGACATTCAACTAGATGTACTGACTTTGGAGTACTTGCTCTGAGCTAGTGTCCTGTAGTGTCCCTTGAGTTCTCCGGCGACCTGGTCCTTTTCTCTCTGGCCCCCGTACTTGACAACGGTCTGTATAATCCTGCTAGCATCGTGCTTGAGGACAATGTCTTTGATTTTTCCCGTGACAATGTCCATCAGATCTCTGACGTGCTTCTGTCGGTCTGTCGAGGAAATATTTTTCTGGCGAGCCAAAGACCAGACGCGTTTGGCATTGGCGATCAATTGAGAGTGAGGCTTTGCAGCCTTTCGTTGTTCATGCAACGCGCGCTGAACGTTGTGCGATTCCCTGGTGGCTAGTTTATGTCGTGTATCAGGATGACAAGAACCACAAGTGCACCAAGAAGCCGACCGTTTGGATCTTTCGATATACCACCGTCTATAGGTATTTCATCGGTCTCCGATCTCACTTCGTTGTCGTCTTCTCCACTCGCCACGTCTCCGGACTCATCGTCAGAATCGTCGTTCACCTCCTTCATGGGTAGCGTCACGGGCTGCCTTCGCTTCTTGACTTTGTTGTCATCGTACTTGGCTGTTGCCTGTTTCGAAACATGTGGTCTTTTGGTTTTTGGACCGTCTTGGGACGACGCGAGTCTTTTCTTGATGTTTTTCTGAACTGTTGGCATCGCGTGCTTTGAGAAACCAGACGGTACTTTTTTCCACTGATTTCTGAGGCACGTGACCTCCCCTCGAGAATCACCGCGTGAGCGACTGCTACAAAACTTTTGACCGTCAAGAAAACTGGGGTCGGGCCGCCAGTCCCGCTGGCCACTCGATCTCGATGTCTCATATACCTAGAAAAGCCCAACGAGTGGCTGAATCGAGAGGGCCATCGGCGACCAATTTGACCATGTATGTGATACTTGTTGATCCTGCCGGGGTTGTCTCATTAAGCAATTTCATGTCAAGGTTTGGACATCCATGGATGCTCACCGCTCCCAGCTAATACTGGCTTTGCGGTGTCAATCTTTATTTACTCGTCACTCGGTGATATGGTCGGTGACATTCCGAGGTCTCTGGATCGCCGGACGCGCCGGAAAGTAGATGAAGACCTTCGTTGAGCACTTCGGGATTCCCCGAACCACTCTTGTATTCTACCGCGGCTTGCTCAATGTCGTGTCAGGATCGTCGTCTTCTCTGGTGCCTTCTTCCGAGCTAATCTTCTAGGTATACGCATATGACCATATCCATACCATCACTTTTTACTTTGGTCGACCCGAACAGCTTGAACTGCGCTGTTGGGGTGCTTGTTGCATGATGACTGCGTGATAGTCCTGGCAAGTCGGCTCCAACACAGCTTCTCTTGATCTGTAAGGTCCTGACACTTTTATGGGTTTGATCTGACGGTGTGTATGCATCTAAGCAGAAAATGATGCGACTATAAAAGACGTATCTGGAACCGGTAAGCTACGATGACGTGAGGTCTTTAAAGGCTCCCACTCTGATCATCACGTCGCTTCCTTCTTTCCTCCTCCCATCATACATCGCGTATGGCGTCCCCACCGTCGACTTTCGCCACCCTCAGAGCCCTCCATCTCGTCATTGGCGACGCCTTAGACGACATACAGCGCGTCTTTGCCCAGAACAGCCTCCCCGAGCCACCGTCTACCCCGCCCTCGCAACTCTCCTCCCCAGTCTTTTCGAGCTTCCCAGATGGATCGTCCCCAACGACGTCGCCTTTTCCCACTACCCCTCCCACCTCTTTTCCTCCGACGCCCCTGTCTGCCACATTTCCATCGTCCCAGCGTTCTCCTCAAAACGCCCACTCCGATGTCCTTCTGGACTATCCTTCCCCAGACCTGCCGCATGTCCCTGATTCAACCAGTGAGAAACTTGCACTTCACCCAGATGCTGCTTCGGCTGCTTCCAAGATCGTTGCTGCGTGTGGGCAAATGTCAAATATCGTGCACAAGCCATTTTCAACCCTCTGTGACGCAATCATGAATGTGCGTAAATTCCTGTGTCATGATTCTAGCACACTGACGTTCAATCGTTGTTTATTTTTGGTGGCCATATGCGCCATTTTTATTGTCCGTTGCTCGATTTAGTATAACCTTCCAGCATGTATGCGCCTCGTCGAACATCTTCACATCGTCGAGATTCTCCGAGAGGCTGACAAACACAAACAGCATGGTTTTGCGGACGGTCAGGATACCCCCGTAGTTTTATCGCCCCGCGTGAGGGTAGGACCTGATCTTGGAAAGGGTGCAGGGGTTGCAAATCCATTGGCGCTAGCCATCAGTGTTGAGCCTCACTCTCGCACACGCAAAAACATAGGTATGTACTCATCCCTGACTACGACGGTGGTATTGATCGTCGCACCGTACACCATCGTCCGGTTGCGGCCACAATACCCTACCAAAGAAGGGTTGCATGTCGTAGACATCACAGACGTGATATGTTCGTATGCGGGTAAAAATTATATCGACCCCAGTGATCTAGGTAAGATTCCAGTAAATCGGAGCTGATGTCCGTCTTCATATCGCTTTTTAAATATCGACGTCGTCGCGGAGTAGTCCATGTCCTTCGACTACTCTCGACACATCACATTTTCCGGGAGACCGCGCCAGATACCTTTGCGCTTAACAGGGTAGCAAGCCTCCTCGACAGTGGAAAAAGCGTCGATGTCGTGTTTACAAAGTCGGTTATCTCCGTCCTAATCTAAGGTGCTCTTATAATTGGATCTGGCTTGATATAGTCCGGAGTCCAAGTATGATGATACCGGAGGAATACCAGCCCTTGTTGCGTTAATGTGAGTGACATCTACAAACATGCGAGTTATTCGAGAGGTGGATCGTTGACAATATCGTTTCTCAAACAGGACCGATGAACTCTTCAAAGCTGCAGCATACCTCACCGAAGCATTCACTGGCGTCCGGCTCCCAACACCGATGCCCTCTACTAACAAACATTTCACCGCCAGCCCGACCACTCTTCCACTACCATCCAGTCACGCTGCAAATGGGGCCGTCCCATGCGTTCCTGCCACCCGTTCTTCGAGTATTCTCACTCACATAGGGTACCCAGAGGACCAGGATATCCAGCCTGCTTCCTGCAGCCCGCTTTCGGCACCGGAAAAGGTCAGGTCGCCCTCTTCCCTCATACTGATTTCTTCGCAAACTCACGAAACTCAGATTCACATTTCTCCCAGTGGCGGCACCGCTGAAGATTCAACAAAAGTGGAGAAGAAATGTCCACCTTCTGAAGAATCAACCAAACACCAGAAGCTCTCCGCATTCAGCCTAGCTTTCCACACCAATGCACCCTACTTTGACTGGCTGGAAAACGGAGGTGAGGACCCACTCGGAGGAACTGGCCAGGGAGCTGGTACATGTGTCCGGACGATGATGCAAAATAATGTGCAACCTGCGGGATCTGGCAAGGCGTATAACAGTTTCTCGCAAACTTCATTTAGACTTAGGCGTTTCTCAAAGGCAATGACGGGAACAACAGGATGGGAGGCCCCCAAGGCAATCCTAAGCGGTATGTTCATCATACCCTTCGTTTCCATTGCCTTTAATGGTTTGACTCTGACAGGATTCGACTGGTATTCACTCCCAAAAGGCTCCATTGTAATCGATGTGGGCGGTGGGATCGGAAGCACGACGATGATTCTCGCCTGCGCCCTCAACGGCCCTGGAGTAGACTCTGTTCAGGGACAGGGACAAGATGGTGTCCACGATGACGATTTCGCTACTGTTTCCGCTCACAGTTCCAAGTTTCTTACCGGCTCTTCGCTCACAACCAGTCATGAACAACAGGAAACTACCACACCCAAGGACGACATGAATCTCAGATTCGTGGTTCAAGATAAGCCTGTTGTCACTGCTCTCGGAGTCGAAGCGTGGCGTTCTAAATTCCCTGAGATGCTTGAGAGAGGAGAGGTCGCATTTCAAGGTGTGTACATGCGTTCTTTCGCATCAAGCATAGGATAGATAGCTCATATCTTCGATATCTGGTCGTAGATCAGGATTTCTTCGAGCCACAATCCGCCTCACAGCCTCATCCTGCAGTTTACCTTCTGCGTGTTGTCCTCCATGACTGGCCAGATGAACTTGCGCGGCGTATCCTGATCAACCTCCGGGTTGCGTCCGACCCAGAGACACGGCTAGTCATTGCCGAGCATGTTCTCCCACTCGCCTGTGTCGACGAAGACATTGTTGGCCATGTCGACACTGAGGCAACTTGGACAGACGAGTGGACGCTCAATTCGGTGCTCGCTCACGTGGAGGGCGCCGAGCGAACTCTGGTACCTCCTCCCCTGCTGTCTAACCTAGGCAAAGCAAGCGCAAATGCCTACTGGATGGATCTCACAGTAAGTGGGTTTCCCCATTCATCGGTGGCGATTCTGACCATTTCTAGATGCACATCTCACTAAATGGAAAGGAGCGGACTCTTCGCGAATTTTGTGCCCTGGCCCTTTCCGCGGGCTGGAGAGTGACTCGTATGACTCGCCCTGATGGTTCGCTATTCGCGTATCTCGTTTGCGAGCCGATCGCACTGTCATATGACGCACAAGCTATCTACAACGCCATCGTTCTTTCAGGCGAACTTGCCACTGTGGTCGCCGTCCCATCCGAGGAACCAACTCACCTTGTCCATTCAGATCTATCTCGTCATAAACGACTACCACCACAGCCTGCAACACTGTTACCTCCCCTTGTTATCGAAAATTCGCCATCACGGTGTACTACTCCCACTTTTGGTTCCCGCACGTCACTGCCGAAAGATGAAGAGCTTCAAAGTTCAAGAACCGCGGCGGCCAAGAAGTGGCTCAAGTCGAAAGGGCTCGGTGTCCGCGGCGTTGTGATGCAGAAGATGGAGAAACACAGAGAGGATGTAAATCTTCCAACAGGTGGCGTTGCAGGCGCCAATTGTGATAGCAGGGCGCCAGCGCCAACCCCCTCAGGCCCGTCGTCCCATATCCGTGTATGGTGGAAGAAATCGCCTGCGAATTCGACCAGACACAGCAAGGGTGTGGTTCACGAGTTGAATCCGAACCCGAGCTTTCCGGCACCGCGTGCCGCCGCACGAGGTCGCAGAGAGATCCTCAAATCAAACGACAGCCCTTCCACGCCAAGTCCTCGCTTATCACCCGTTCATCACAAATGGCCGAGTACAGAGTCTACCGCGTTGCCTATCTCCGAAATCAGTCCACGCGGCCCTTATGTCCGCCGACCGAGCGTCGCAAGTATCACCCGGAAACTTTCCTTCGCCAACTTTGGTCGCAGATCCAGTGTTCCAGACGTCACTGAGCCTTTGCCCATGCCATCGCCTATTGCAATGCTGACAGAGCTGGCACCACCACCGGTCTTGCAAGATGATATCGGGCATTTGAAGCATCTGCACAGTCTGCCGATGCTCAGATGCAGCGAGACCACCGCGGCCAGTATAACAGCTGAACAACGATCTGGTCGCCGTCGCCCGAGCCTTAGTATGACGGGAGGCTCGCCACCGCCTGTTGTCAAATCCACGCTCCCGCGTCGTCCAGATGTTGGGCACTCGCCCAAGCCTGGTATCCTCAAGTCCCGCATAAGCCCAAGCGCGAGTACACAGAGTTCCCCACACACGTTGCATTCGGGGGAGTCGTCGTCGACCCCGATACCTCGACGTCAGCGTCGAGTGACACTCTCCAACGCGCCAGGTGGTGCCGCACTGAAAGTACAGATGCAGGATATGCGCACGGGGATTCCTGCGGCACCCGAGGTAAAGCGGGTTCCGAGCGTGCCCAAGTTACCCCGTCGTTTGAGCATTCCGATGTTACGACGCAAGCAGAGTCAGACCATCATTGTTTCCAGTGGAGAGCACGCGGGTTGAATATCGGTTATTTTTGGTTTAGGTTAGATGTGTATGAATATAATGATTTGTCTGCTATGTAGTGTATGTCCCGTACGATAAGTGGGCTATGTCCTTGAATGTGGCAGGTGAGCTGAAATCAGAGGCGTCCACCTGCCTTTTTTTTCGGATAGCATGCCATTAGACCCAAACGATGCACGCTGCAGATCTAGGCCACTGGCATGCACTGAAGTGTAGCAAATGTGTCACGCTACTTCGGCGATGATCGATGGTTCTTCAACGAAAGGTATTCACGGTCGACATACACGCACCTGCATCATTGCATGGGACGAGGTCTTAGAGAGACTCCCAAGTAGAATGGCACCCTTCCACGCCAGGCTCCTGTTTATCACCCATTCATCACAAGTAGCCAAGTACAGAATCTACTGCATTCCCCATCCCGAATTTGGCCTACGTAGCTCTTACGTCCGCCGACCGAGGGTCGCAAGACTTTCCTTTCCAACTTTTCCAGTGTTCCAGACCTCACCGAGCCTTTGCCCACGCCACTGCCCGATGAGACGCCGATGGAACGGTACCACCACCGGTATTGCGAAACAGTTTGAAACATCTGTCCAAGTCTGCCGACGCGAGACGCGGTGAGACCACCACCGCGGCCAGTACAGCGATCGAATAGCGATCTGGTCGCCGTCCCGAGGCCTAGTATCGTGGGAAGCCCATCGCCACCGCCTGCTATCCTTAATGTCAGGCACTCTCGCCCGAGTCTGGGATCCTCGAGTCCCGCGTGAGCTCGGATGCAAGTACAGAGTTTCCCACGCACGCTACGTTCGATAGGATCGACGCCGATCCCTGCACCTCAGCGCTAGCGCCGAGTGACATTGTCCAATGCGCTCGGTGATTCCGTCCTAAAAACCTAGAAGCAAGATTTGCACGCAGAGATCCCTGCAGAATCGGAGGTGAAGCAGATTCCGAGCGTGCCCGAGTTGCCGCGTCCGTCTGAGCATTTCGATATTGCGACGCAAGCAGAGTCAGACTGTCATTGTCTCCAGTGGAGAGCGTGGAGGTTAGGAGTCGGCTCTTTTTGGTTTGGATTGGTGTGTGCGGAATAGGATGAATTATTTGCTGTATGGTGTACGTTCTACGCGATACAATAGGTGTATATGATGATTGTGATGAACTACTTATGTTTCCTCCGTGAAACGAGTACGCTTTATGGTCGATATGTTGGCAGTGGGCATGAGTGGGTAAAAGGAATCGGCTCGAGAGTAACAAAATAACAATCAGACTACAGTACTGACTGCCCCTCGACAATGAAAGTAGGTAAGGTTTAACCAAGTCCGACGATCATCAAACTGATACCCAAATTTTCTAAGACCTACGCTGACGGTTTCCGCGAACCAGGCTTCGAGAGACGTAACATCAAGCAGAAGGACAGACTGAGGAACTACTCGGATATGACTGTCACGTTGGTACACTATGCATGAGCCAGAGCGGCGACAATCAACTACAAATGCAACCTGTCAGATCATTTTTCTGACGGACGATCAGAATAAACACTTACGTAGATGACATCGTCTGAAGAACCACGAGCGGCGACGGGCAACGCCAGGGCTTGGTGATTGCGTGAAGTCATCATGGTAGACATTTTGTATACGCCCTGAGTGAGGCCGCCGGAAACATTAGCATATAGATAGCCCTTTTCATCGGCCGCTTCGCTCAATTTCACCAAGGCTGCATACTTGGTCGGATCCGTGGGTGTGGTCTGCTTGAGCGACTCTAGGGCCTCGATGACGACGTGCACGTGTCCCCGGATGAAGCCGGTGTGCGGATCGAGGTCCTGGGGTGCCCCATAATAGTTTTTCTCCGGATTAGCGGCCCAGCCAGTCGCAAAGTTCTTGACTGCCAATTTGATTTCAAAGGTCTCGTGCGGCGTAATGAGGGCGAGGTTGGCCGGCGAGACAAACCTGCAGCTTGGCATCTTCGTGACAGCAGGTATGGCTCCCATCGGAGCGGGGTTGCAGGAACCACTGAGGATCTGCTGGCCGTTGGTGTTGGGAAGGTCAACCGTGGCACACCAGTTGATGAAGTTGTTGGTGGAAGTAAGCGAAGCGTCTTCGCTCTCGTTCGAACCGGTCGCATTCAGCCCGTCCTGTGCAAAGTTGGGGGCAATCACAGAAGACAGGAGGGTCAAAGAAGTCCAGGGATTAGTTGAGTTCCCCTGGCCGGAGACACAGGAGGGTGTAGGGAACGGGGTGGGCGATGTCGTTATAGTAGGAAGAGTATGCGAATGATGCCTAGCGGGGATCGTGTGTTTGAATCAGATGGCATCGTAAGGGAGATCTCGAGACCGGACTTACTTGTGTGTATATGGTTCTTCACGTGCTGATACCAAAGACGAGAGAATTAGCGTAGATGACGTGTTTACTCTCATCGCATCTGGTAACCCGTAGTAACACTCGGTGTACAGTGAAGGACCGACAGTGAGGACAGTCAGCGAGTACGAATAAAGGCATAATAGCATTCATGCCCTGTTCTAATACTGATGTTTGCGTTTCAGAGGCTTAATAATGGTAATAAACGTAGCCTGTTGGGCTGTCAGTCGTTTTACAAGGAGCACAAGCGGCGAAACGCCGCGCATGTGGCATGCGGCGTGTCTAAGCGGTCATCCTGAGTAAAAAGAGCAAACGCCTTGGCTGTGGGTCTCCGAGTCAGCGCTTCTCCGCGGATCTTGCATGAATGCGGAATCCAAGATCCCACACCCCCAACTATTGATCTATGAGATACTCTCGTCAGCAGTGCATCGCGGCCTTTGCTAAAACTGACCACGCATCAAAATCATCGGGTCGACCAGCATTCTCTCTTTTACATTATGTGCGGCCGACATGTTCCCATCCGTCGTGGTTAGTAATGCTTTGATGCTGCTTCCGTGCCAAAATTATGGAGCAGCTACGTCTGCCACAAATTTTGAGCCGACGGATGTTACGTCAAGGTTGTGGACAAGACGAGGCGCTTACAGGTCACACCGGGGTATTTGGCTGCAATGGGGATTGTCGGTACGAAAAAGACAGTCATAACCATCGTAGGAACAGCAAACAATCTGCAGGAATGAATTTTTCGTCATAATGGGGCCGCCCGGCCCGGCTGATGGATTAATTATTCTTCAACGAGAGGATGAATGGCGTTTTGAATGAACCGGCTCATACCACAGAAATGTAACTTCAGCGCTGGCCTAATGGCGAACGATGTTACTGGTCATAGGAACCAAATATCCGTCAGTGATTTGGACCACGGGAAAGTTTTTGCAATACGTTGAGCATGTTCCGGTACTGGAGCTGGCGTCGTAAGGGTTTCTATCTCGTGCAACGAGAAGAGAATATTGTTGGAGGACCAAATAGCCTATAGGAGGTGGAAATACTTCAGCTATGTGAGAGCGCCAAAGCTAGGACTAAGCCCTTTCATCGCAGGTGATAGCTACTCGAGTATATTAGAGACGAATCTAAACTCGGAAACAAACCTTGTGCATCACGTTCAGCCTAAGGTTGTACGGCACGGACAAGTCACACTAAGGATCTCGATCAATGGCAGTCCCGCACTCCAACGTCAGCCTTTTAGACGTTCTGTAGGTGAAAGATGCGGTAATCGTACCTAAGACTCGCTTCGGTGGTTGCGGGACGGGGTCGGACAGAGTCTGGAAATCTCGACATAACTTTCAACTTCCTCGTGACCTACGATAACCTGACGACGTGCATTGCCCCACTAATAGTCATAGAAAACTAGCGCCCTGACTTCAATTGACTCTCTCAAAGGTGCATCCTTCGGGCTATTTGGGTCTTGGAACCCAGTATGGGGACTCAGCATGGCCACGCTTCCGTCTTGCAAAGAATCGAAACTGAACATGCGCCTGGTCAACAATCTTCCCAGTAAGCTGTGGAAAGCGAGCTGCGTACCACTTGATCAAGACAAATTCATCCGGTTCCATTCCCCTCATATACTTCCACTTGTGTGCCTCATTGTACCCGACGCCATATGTCTCTCCCTCCCGATCAGGGTAAATGAGTGCCACGGGCATCAGATCCTTCTTCACGTTCACACTACGGAAGTCGCAGAGTGCAAGCGGCCAGTCGAGTGCCGCATGAGAGATAGGACGCCACAAATTAATGATCTGAAAACGGC
>JBBPLQ010000185.1:18653-40641 GCA_038089855.1 Royoungia palumana
CCGTCAATAGTGGTACATATGGTCAAGGCGTAGTAAAGGATACATACACCTTTTGGCTTGATAAGATGGCAGACTGTAGGGCTCGTGCTAAAATTGGCGGTACAAGGATACCTATATTGTGCTCACGCTCCCGCAAACACGGCATTGAACCCATGGGCAAGGGATGTGAAAAGTGTTAAGTAACAATGATCGGCCAACCTCTGTCGCCGCAGTGCAGATGTTCGGAACTTTGACGAGTCTAGTCTGAAGTACAGAAATACCAACAGCCTGAGGATGTGAACATGTTAATGATTCACAATTGAAAGGATAGGACGCTGGACGATTCGATGGCGCTGGGGTGAGTCGCCAGTCTTGCAAAGAATGCATTATTGACTACATTCTTTTACCGATCTGCGGTTGGCCAGCATTTGCAAAAGACATATGACTTTGGAGACTTCGGTATTTAACTTCGGGCCGGCTGTCTCACGGAGGCCCTTCCGTCGAGCGTAGGTTGTCAGTGGCACAGTGCGCCAATTTTATCTATTATCGGAGAAATGTAGTGTAATCGAGTCCAATTAAAAATGTAAATCTGTGAGGAATGATCGTCTTCCAAGCGACAAGATAATAAAGGACTTATAAATAACTAGTCGGCGAGTCCATGTCCTTCATAGTGTATAAGTCCATCATCAAAGTGTGATCTCGGCTACCCTGCTGGGCGATCGCAAATGCTGTCGACGTGGCGATGACAAGCTTGCGGAGGATACCGTAACGAGCAGCCACGAAGGGATGGCTTCCAATTGCACATGCGTCCACGCCGGCGGTATGAGCCCCGCGGCACGCACGCATGCGACTACGATCGTGATCATGTCAATGACATCACTTCAAACGACATGTAACACGTACCTGACAGGACGCACCGCCCGAAGCACGACACATGGCGACGGATGGTCAACAGACCTTCGGGTGTGAAGTACGACGAATCAGAACAGGCTTGGAACGCTGTTCAAATAGTAGGAACATACCCAAACAGAGCCCTTCAGTGTGGTGGACCAACGTGGTCGCCCCAACAACGGTCCAAAAGAGGACCCGGTGAAGAACGCCCTTGATGAGTAACTCCCAAGAATGGGGTGCATCGACTGGCAGCAGGTTTCCTCGTCAGAATACGGTACATGTAAGTGGACGTGCACACACGTATTGCCCTCAAGAAGACGCTCGGATAGTTGATCGTGTCGGCAGGCGGATCACGGTTTTGCAGTTGAGAGGCATTGTCAGATGCCTGTGGCGGATAGTGATGAATTGCATGAGATGTGACTTGAAACCAGCTCGACAACGCTCTGACCGGCAGGCGGTCGAATACAAGGGAAAAGGATGTGAGGAAGAGAGCGACAATGAAAACACGAACGTGGGCAGAGCAAAACATCGGGGAGGACAACTTACGGCATGCGACTGCCAGTGAAGAAGTTATATGCTGCTGGCACGAACCTGAGCGACGAGAGTAACGTCAGAACTTGAACCCAGGCTCGACCCGGCAGGCCTTTGCATGCCAAGGCAAATACCTGCGAACTATCCTACTAGTACAACGGTTAGCATCTTCATCAACTGTTTATTAAAGGTTGGTCAGTTCTCTCTGGAACGGACAGCTTTTTCACTAGCCTCAATCCCTCATAGCTTTCCCAGTGGTAGCAAGGCACTGTAATTCAAGGGGCAGCATCACTCTCCCCCGAGTGCACACTGGCCGTTCCAAGCATCCTTAGGCCAACAAATTGTCTCTCGTGCTTCATCTGGTATCTTGGAATCCTCTCGTTCCTTGGCGACCCATTCCACGCAGAGTTCTCCAAGGAGGTCCGAGTTAATTGCATACCCTCTCGATTGAACTTGGCTGTTTCTATCCTCGGAGATCTCCGTGAATATTGCCATGCATAGTTGCTAGTAAAGGTCATTAGACCAGTCTTGGTATTTTTCTGTGGTCTCCACCAGACTTTTCATTTCTCCGTTCGCCATGTCAAGCCGACTCAAGCACCTTCCCGCGGATAGGAAGACGGAGCGGGATCTTCCATCGAGATGCTTTCAGAAATGCAGTGCAAGCTTTTCTGGGGCTCCATTGTAAATAACACCAGATTTAGACCCGGGTCGTGGAGCCTGACATCTGGAGGAGTCTGCCGCATGGAGGCTGGTCCACTTCTCTGAAGAGTCACACCGCCTCCCGACTGATTCGGCGAGCAGCATCCCAAAAAGTTGATCTCAAACATGTTTCATGCATCTTCTTCGTTGACAATTCGAGCTCCCTTGATCATCATCCCAACACGACCAAATTCCTTACGAGCCTTAACGGGGACCTCGTCAGGCTGACCACGACGAGTGGAGTGGACGGGTATTGGCTAGCAAGATCGGACGGCACTCCAGGCTTGCAGAGAGTAGCGGAGGCCGAAGCCAGATAAAGTGCCCGTGGCTTGAAGGCGTGTCGACCTCAGACAATTTCGACGTCACGTCGAGGAGGATCTACTGAACATGGTGTGGATAGTGTCGGTGGATATAGATTCGACACATCAATTATTGGCATTGCTTATCGGTCCAGGAAGATGTCCAGCCTGAGTGATTCATTGCTTTGGACATGCTTGGATCACCTGGACCGTACTTCGACGAGACGGGAAGTTGCGATCGCTAGGAATGCTACTATGTGCAGTTTCCGCTTGCTGTGTCCTGCGTCTGTAATTCATTTGGCTCTCCCTGCTGGTGACTCATTCTTCGCGAATCCCATCAGGATGATCTTAGAAATACTTTGTATGCAGTTCTCATTCGTACTAGTATTTCGTACTGGCATGATTAGATAACTCCGAGCTGATATACACAAGCATGGAGCGACGACATACAGTAGCACACCTACTGCCAGTTGTCGGTGTGCCTTGTCCAAGACGCTCATGCTGTCAATTTAGGTGTCCGAGTATGATAAGTCACATATTGACTTCTTCGTTCTCTTCTTCTGCTTTGACATACATTTCGAGTCATTGCACTCATCGTAACACGTGGCTTGCTGTAACACCAGACACATGACCGACCGGACAGTGTGGACATCGGCCATATTCGAGTGACCTACATCATACCCAAGCAAATTCCTTGGTCTCCGAGCATATGAAGAGGAGTGTTGGTTGCAGGGACGACATGTGCTCGACAAATAAACACACATGATCAGACAGTCCTCATAACTCGACTTCGCGATTGCATCAGCGAGAAACTCGGAATGTCTCCATCAAACCTACCAGTTCTTCCTTAGCATCCGAACCCAGCGAATGGCCGTCGTGCATGAGAAATGAAACATACCACATCCAGTCCTCCTCATTAATAGACTGATGACAATACTTTCCTTGCCGTGTTGCCCAGCAATAAGCGCATTTTTCAGCTTTGGGTCGGGAAACGCGTAAATGTACCGAAAGAGGGTCAGCTGTACCGTATACGACTTGCATCCATAGTCGTTCAAGTATTCATAAAGCCCCAACTCCCACCCGTAACAAAGCTCGGGATCAAACTTGAGCGGTTGTGAACCTGGACTGAAGGACGGACGTGGCGCTCAATGCGGGAGTGGTTCAGGGGTATCGCCCACGTACTTATCGCCAACCCAGCGTAGATGGTCCATTACGAAAGGAGGTTCCAATGGATACTGCAAATCCTCGGGAAAGGGCGTGGAGTAGATACGCCAACCACATTGAGTGTACATTGAGACGGCCGAGGCCGGTCCGTTCTATCAACGTCACAAAGAAGCAGCGTCAGAAGTAATGAGATTGATCACGCATGCTGGCGACGCGACAACGTGAAGACGTGAAGACCACCGACCAGGGAAACAACAACTCACTTGAGTGAAAATTAAGAATGACCTCTACTGGAGATGCGGCTGTTTCGATTATCTGCATCCCCAGTGTGACCTGTCCTAATGCTTCGGTCTTTTGAAAGGTGAAGACGTGATTTATCCCTGCTAAGGGACTTACCCGGGAGATTCCACGGTATGCGTAAATGCGCCCTTGAGTGTCATCTCAGTTTGATGGAATAGTTTCTCTCCAGTCTTCTGATTTCTGAGAAGAGGGGCGAATACATAACTCTCGGCTTCTACGAGGAATTGAGCCACCTGGAATGAATGACCTAGATGGATATAGGGATCAAGGTCAGACTCGGGATAAAAAGACCTACCGAAGAATTGGAAAGTGTTTGAATCGGTGTTTGCTTTGGCTTGGATCGCGAAAGATGGCAGTTGATATTGAATGCTCTAGCCATGTAATTAGCAAAGGGCGAGGTGGGGAATACGACAGATCAGAGCCGATTGGATGAGCACACGAAGCGACAGGTAAGAAAATATTGAGTTCTATGCACTTGCGAAGCGCGTTTCATCAAAATCGACATTCATGGCGACAACGGAGCCGGGAGTAGAGCTAGGCTCCTGTCGCTACACCAGGCGCGTGACTGATATCACAGGTTTTTGGTTGATGGATGACGATGGGTATGAACATGGATGCAATACTTCCTTCCATGCTAGTTGCTCGAAGCGTGGTCTGTTATCCTCTTTGCCTGAGAAGGCGAGCTTGCTCGTATACTGTTCACGGAACCACATTCTGTTACCCCTGTTACATCGACGTCATTGGACATCGCTTCGGACGTGGCAAGAAACGTCCAATTGGATAGGACGAAAAGAATACAGTCGCTGAAACTCGAGTACGCAGCATTACTTTCCATCGCCTCAAAATCTCGCCGGGTATGTGGGCAACTCCAGCTACTCTAGCACACGCCAAATGAGGTGAATTGAGAGGTCGCGTTACGCGAGATGCGCCTCCTTGGCAGCCCCTGAGGATCAATATCATGCTGGCATTCCATCCGCAGAAACCCCGGAATGTCGCCATCAAACCTAACAGCACCTCATCAACACTGTCACCACGCAAACGACGACGCGACGCACCACATCCAATGCTCCTTTGGAACATGATCATGGCAATACCTGCCCTGCTTCGCTGCCCAGGCAATCAGAGTGTTCGCCACCTTTTCATACGGAAAAGCGTAATTATATCGAAACACGGTCGAGTGCACTGTATACGTCTTGCATATAAAGTTGCTTTCTTGAGACCGAGGTACCAGGGTCCACCCATAGCACAGGACAGGGTCAAACCGGAGTGGCTGTGAGCCCGAGCTCAATGGCGGACGCGCTTGGACGCCCGTTTGGTCTAGGGGGATGACGAGCGTGTGTTTGTCTCCCACCCACCGTGGTTTCTCGAGCAGGAAGGGCGGGTCAAAGGGGTACGCCAGGTCGTCGGGGCGGGGTGAAAAGTAGATGCGCCAGCCGCGCGCCATGTACTTTTCAATAGCCTCGTAAGCGAGGGTTCTATTTGGCAAACCGATGCCTGTCCGCTCAATCAACGTCGCCAAAGGATAGAGGGAATACGCCGCGTCGGATGAAATTAAATTCAGAACGCAGGCTAGAGGACCAGGATGAAACCTCGAGAAGACCGCCCATAACAAGAAAAACACGCACTCGAATGGAAGTTGAGAATCGTCTCGACGGGCGATGCCGCAGCTTCGATGATCTGAACCTTGAGCATACCCTCTCCAGACAGACTCGGTTTTAAAAAGGTGAACACGTCGGTGATCCCCCTTAAAGGATAATCGTGGAATTCGCCATCCTCCCAAGCCCTACGGATGCGCCTCTGGGTCCCGTCCCAGTTGTCCGGGATAGCTACTTGCCAGTCTTGTGATTGGCGACTGGTATGTGAGAATTCATATCCCTCGACTTCGATGAGGAACCGGGCAACCTCGGACGAGTGGCCGGGATGAGTGTAGAGGTCAAGGTCAGACGCTGGATAGAAAGACCGGTCGAGGAACTGGAGGGCATTCGAACCAGAGATGAGGGTGTTGGTTCTGGCTTGGAGAGAACGAAACGCGATGGGGTCCGAAAAGTAGCGCGACAGATGGCGGTTGATGTTGAATGCTCTGATTTTATAGTCAGCTACCGCGAGGCAGGCGACGCGGCAGGTCTGAGCCAATTTGACGAGTGCATGGAGCGACAGGAATGAGAGTATAGGGTCGTAGATTAGCGCGCAAGTAAACGCCCTCGCGAACCGCGATTCATCGACATCGACGTCCATGACAACGACTGATCACGCGCCCCGAAGATGTGTGTGAAAATCAAGTGCGGTCTGCCATGGGCACGGGCGATCGAGTTGAACGTTGACGTTGAGGCCACGGCGTTTGTTCTCACATACACCGGCTTTTGCCTCAAACACCCCATCCTCAACCTGCAAGCACAGCTCGTATTGACTGTTCTCAATAGCGCCATTAAGCCACTCCATAGTGATTCATAGGGTTCCAAGTAATAGCTAACGCAGTTTGTCGCACATTGTTGACAAAATACCAACAAGTGACGACCGAGACGTACGTGCCAGTTTGCCGATTTAAAGTGTATGAGATGAGAATTTCACGGCCATTGGAGGTAGTTCAAAGACATGATGCTTAGTAGGTAATTTGCTTGGCATACCAAGATATTGTTGTGTGTGCCGTCTCACCTCTCCGTCCCTGGAAGTACTTCCGTTCAGGATCTGACTCAGGCTGCCAGTGAACAGTGTTTTATTTCAACTGACGGCTTCAACTTGTTGGCCATGAGGCTCAAAAAACCTGTTCAGAGGCCAAGCCCGAGTCCGTGAAACACCTATCCTTGGGACCTTGACCTCCCAAACCGGCAGGCTATAAATGCCATTGAACATATTCGAAATTCCTTGTTCCAAGCTTCACCCCAAGCTCAAGCCTTCTTTTACATTTCAATATCCATAATGGTGGCGAGTATTTCATTTCCTTCTTTGCACCCGTACTCACGGTATCACCTTACCAGCCTAGGATTTACTCCAGGAATCATCCGAATTGGATTGCTGTTCAGACTCCTGTTAATCCCCGGAATTGGAGAAGGGTACGAAATGGAGCAGCAATGGTCTATTGGTACGACAGTTTTCCTGTGTTATGCACATCAGACTCATCACCTGGTGTGACATTGCTCTATAGGCAATTGACAAAGTATGCCCGGGATTGGCTGAAATACCACGACCTTGATCCTGAGACAACAATGGTTGATGTCGCTCTCTTCGGCCCCCAAAATTTTAGTACGTCTCTCACCCAAGTCGCTCAATATCCCCGCTGAGTAAATTAATAGTTGCTACTGTTACAAATGTCCCCCTTTCAGACGGAAAAGTTGAACTCAGCGTTCCTTCATTACCCCAAAGAGTGGGCCCATTCGAAATTGGTGGTGAGTCCACTTGCGACACACGATTGTCACTACCTTACTTTCATTGCAAGTGTTTTTTCACGGGGGTGAAGAGATTGGCATAAGTTCTAGCTTTGAGATACCCCTACTGGACCGTGGACTCTTCTGAACACAATGTGGAGACACAAAGTATAGATGGGTGTCTGCATATGAGGCATATTTGTTGGTTCGTAGCGTAGTCTTGAGACCCCTGACTCGGAGTCCATGAAACTCGACCAGCTTGGTAAATTCTCAACAGCGGACAATGACATGACCACATGATAGCACATTCAATCCTACGGTGATGTGCGCCAATCCCTTTTTCCCCAAACGGCCACAGTGACTGGCACAATTTATTACACCCAGTCACAGTCAATAGGGTCCTTCAAAGTTGATTTGAATGGTCGACTTGGGGCCGATTTGGAGGTTGATTTGGACACCGATTTCGACTCGAGTAAATCGAAATCCACTCATCATTTCCAAAGCGGATTGCGCGGAGGTCACTTCGGCAGAGGTCGGCAGCCACTATCTGAGTTTGAATCACAGCAACGGTGCGCAACTGGCAACTGCTCCTAACCCATTCTCTCCCGGAGTCCGACGGGTCTGAGTCGGAGGAGCTGTCAGAGTCCAGGTTCGACTCGGAGCTAGATAAAATATTAGAGGGATCAAGAGATTCAAAAACGATTGTAGCTAGATAGGCTGTGACGATGGGCGGCCCGGGCATCTGCAGTTCGCTGGCGTGAATTGAGCGAGTCGCTATCGATCCGATACTATGCTGGTGCTTAAAACTCCGAAACAACTATCCAAAATCAGCAGTCGAAATCGACTCCAAATCGCAGGGCATGTTACGGCTGAAGCGAATTTCGCTGTTTGCCGAAGAAGAAACTTGCATCGAGATCAACGTCGAAATCGGCGCCCAAATCGACTCCAAATCGACCATCTAAATCAACTCTGAAGGACCCTAATTCTCACCGGGAACGTTGAACGTTGAACCGTGAACTCGCTACTTAGAATTTCCGTGTCACCATCTGCGCGGATTCAGAGTGTTCTAGTGGAGCAAACTGGGCTGCGTGCGATGAAATGAAGACGTACACAAACCACCGTCACGAGACAGACACTCCATACTTCTCGGATTCTAATTTCATCCACTTTAAATTGACAACCAGAAGCATGAAGGACACGTACAGATGGCAGCAGGCTGCCATCTCAACCTAACAACGTCTCAGCACCAGCGAGCCCCAAATCGGATCGATGGGACATCGTCCACTGGCAGCCTGGCGCATAAAGACCGATTCAGATGTCCCGATATGACTCCGGCCAGCAATCATGATACATCACGCGCTTGACTTCCCAAGTGGGCCAGATCCACTGGCGTCATTTTGGAGAAAACATTCAGTACGTGAGAGGAGCGTTCTGAGTGACTCTAGACTAGGAGAGATACACCCAATGATCCGTTTGAGGCGCACGACCCTCGCAATACTCGGAATTTACGGATGTGACTCACTCCAGTGGGAGTGTTTGTTTTGGCTCTGTCCGTCGCTTTCAAAGTACATGATGCGACAGGGCATGAGTGAGGGTGAGGACGTTTGAAACCAGCGTGTGCTACGGGCAGCTACGACGCGTCTTCCTCTGGCAGTCAGACACTAAATAGAATGAAACATACAGGAGACAGACCTCATCCGACCCGACCCTTGTACACTTCGACATTGCTCCGATGCTAACGCCTGTCTGAGCCTGAAGCTGTTAGACACTGAGTGCACAGCAAGCCAACATGGAGCTTCCGACACTACGCGATTACCAAATGAAGGTGTTATGAGATTAAATGGCGCAGCGTGGTTGTAATTCCAACAGCACAGCTTGCCAGGGCCCTTGCGTCAAACTATGGATTAAGAATGGTAGATTAGGTAACTGATGCCCCACCAAGGCACTCAGGTCAGAAGATAAGATATGTACATCATATACATGTTGGTATACAGCTTGGGTGATGATCGATGACGCCTCTAGAAAAACACGTTAAATGGTGTCTCTGAGCTATACAACACAACTCGCAAGAAGAAAATACAGCCTAATTAGCCCCGTGTTTCTTGAGATGGGTTTGCCTCGTGTAGTTACGAGTGAACCTGTCTCCACACTGTGGGCATTTATACTTCCATTCGAGATGCTTCTCCTGGATATGTCGCATCAAGCTCTCTTTCTTCAATTCCGTCGAGCAACCAGACCAGCAGCACCTCAACATTACGCCGTCTGGAACGGTGACGCCGTGACAGGAGCGCAGATGGTCGGCAAACCCAGAACCTATAATTTGCGTGTTGCAGACGTCATGGGCAGTTACCCAGAAACAACAATGGTAGCAGTTCTGAGGATCATTCGCAAGTGGTGCGAAACGCAAGAGCATCTGTCCATCCTGGATTGATTTGGTCAGTACCATTCCTCAGAGACTCGTTCGTGAAAGCTCACTGCATCGGTGAAGTCTTCGTTAAACTGCAATGAAGCCATAGTCATGTGGTCCATGAGGGAAAATACACGAGACAGGAGATCGATGTAATAGACACGTATGATGTTGCTGGTCTCTCGTCAGCGGAAGTCCAGCTAGTATTTAAGCGTTCACCGAACAGGGAGCTGTCGGAACCGTCATGTGAATGGATGAATAAATGAGCGCCAAGGCTTGATCCATGGTGTTGGAGAGCATCCATGCCCACTGGTATCGGCTGGCACGGAAGGAAAATGATAACCTAGAGAAGCTTGTTGGCCCATCTCCGATCGGCGGCATACCCAATTGGGAACATAATCGAACGATGCGAATTACTTTCCCTTGTATTCTGGTGCGCGGTTTGATCAAATTGGCCTCAGCTTGGATGTGCGATCGAAACATACCATGATGACTCTCACGTGCTCTATGCTGGCCGGACCATCCTGTGTTACGGACACCCGGATCAGGTACACTGTAGGAAATATCATGTATTAGGAGGGTGTATTTGGTAGTGGAATGGAGGGTTGCTGGAGTAAGGAGGCTTCAACCGACCACGCCACCTCCAAAGTCCATGGGAATGTGAATTTGCTTGGCATAAGTTAGAAGTTTGAAGCCAACAGCTCCAGAACGACTCGGAGATGCCAGGGCATCGGGAATAGTCATGTTACTACTAGAGAAATTGGTAGGTACAGATGCCAAGCCTAAATGGCATTTCTGGCACGCTTTGCAAGCGGGTGGAGGCGATTTGGCGTCCATACGTTGGTAGAAAGACGCTGTACACGTGTCAGAGGGCGCTTCGGATGGCAGGTCCCTCACCGCAATGCTATAATGCCATTCGATCGAGCTTCATTTTCACCAACCTCCATTTCCAAACAAGTTACACTCCAAAACCGGGTAAATTTCGGCAACCATGCCATCAACCGTAACACCGGAAAGGTTGTATCGCCTCGCGGGACCTTGATGGAAAATCTTAACATAGGACAACTTGATGCGACTCGGAGACTCAACAAAACTCGCACATTGATCCGTGGCATCTACCTGTCCCCTCGACTGTGGTCCTAGATCTGATTCAACACGTGGTTTGTGTTGGCTGCATCCTGAGGGATCTGATCAAAGTATTTGGCATTTCTTTGTCAAGGGAAAAGTTTCAAGTAGGTGGTTCAAACGCTGCGAATTTTCCGAAGTGTTCGTACATGAATTATCTTTGCTTGGTGTCTCCGAGGACAACAAGTTCTTCTGTTCACGTGAAGCTCATGTCAGCACTCCGCTGTCCTGCACGTGACCTGTTCCTACTCCAAGCAAGGTCCGCCACAAGCGGCACTTCCCGAGTGACTAAGCAAACACGGCGACATACGGCGTACGCAGCTCCTTTACTGATGCAGTAGACGGATTGGTAGAGCCAACCTGCGACCAAGATGATGAATCACGAACGGTGACTCCGAGTCACTCGGAACCTACCCTTTCGACAAGCAGGACAGTCAAATAACCTCCTTATATTCAGTGCTGTGCTATCTGTGGCAAGCAGTGCTGGATTCATTTTCCAAGTGATCTCGTTCCTAGTTCGCCACGATCCCTCACTTCTTGCTGGAAAGGGTACGTAACAGACATTAGCGATTTTCAGTCATTAGTGTCACTCCAGGCCTGTTTCTCCACTCTCTCGGAACTGGGTCCTCGCACCAACCTTTTGATAGAGCATGGTCGAACTTCTCATTAGCATTGCGCAAAATTACCACTCGGCGCAACCGCCTCCAATTTGGTTCATGGCACGTTCCACTCTTCATTGCATGATATGGGCTTACCACTGAAGCACCAACCGTAGCTGATCACGCTCCTTTCCAGTCTTCACCTCCCTTTCATCTTGTTAATCGTACGAAAGAACCATCTTACTTCTACCGTGCGGTCAACGTTTTTCTTGCGACATCCCAGTTTCGGAGGTCGAAACACTTTCGGTGCCATCAAATTTACGATGGAACATGAACCGGCCATGATCCCTATGGAGAGCGTTTCCGTTGTCTTTACCATCGACTCTAAAGCAACCCAGGCGCCATAGTCACAAACGAAGAGTCGGAAGAGTCTAAATGACTAGTCCGACTGGACGCGGTCTCAAGGACCGTCATGGCTGAGTTGCTGTGCCGTCCCACCACCGCCACCAGGTTGGGGTGGCGACGGTGCGGCGGATCCCCATAAGAATGATGCATCAGCTTCTGGCTACGGACCGCGTCGCTACACCTGAGTAAAGGTCCAAATCCCACGAGCGGGCCTCAGCGGTCGTTAGTCACTGGTCCAACAACCACCGAGATCTCATTTTCTAGAGCCTAGGCGCAAGCACAAAACAGTGATTTGCATCGCCATTGTTCCAACGCCACCGCTCTGAAGTGGAATGTGTGTTCCATCCCGTGAATACTGTCGTCAACCGGGTATTTAGTAATGTGTCAGACGGACTTGAATCTGGAGCGTAGTGGAAATCACAGTGTCGTACTGTTTGGCATGTTATGATTTCAAACTCACCCAGGATGTCGAGTAGGAGTGACGGCATGGTGGACTCGGGCTTGCTTGGCCCGCGCATGCAAAGTTGTATGTCCGAATCGACCACGGTCCAGGTCAGAGACATGACACCGCGAAGTCGATGGAATCGATCCTCCTGCTGCTGAACGCAGTCGATCGGCAACGGGTGAACCTTATTTCTTCATGATCTGTCAATGTGTCGACGCGTGGCACGGCTCAACGACCATAGTACAACTAAATTTTTTCCTTGAAAAAAAGACCGGTCCCATGTTTGGTGGTCTCTGCAAACGGAATGACGACGTATGGAAGGTCACTCACGAATTTCGATCGAAGAGCCCGTTTTCGAGGATTCGCGGACCGACAACTCGAGTGCTAGTATATACACGTATTGTCAACCATCGACCCGGAAGGAGGGTAACGACTCACGAGACAGGCCGCAAACAGAGAAAATCGACCCGCATGATCAGACGACACGGTGTGAGCTCAGAATCAGCAACGACGCGTAGGGACTGCCTAGTTATGCCTTTGCGAAATGATAGGACGATCGGAACGAGACGCCCACCGAGTACAACTTGAGCTTGGCCGCGTTCGTCGAGCTACGACGGGCACGTACCGACCAATCAATCAGAGCGTCTGAGTAGTCCATGTTCTTCGCTCGAGATGCGACAAAGGTTCCTGGGTTGTCGACAGGAAAAGCTGCCGAACGTGTCGTAAAAGACTTGGTTGGGCACGATACGGAGGCGCATGACGTCATAACATGAGCCTGATCGGCAGCTCGGCACCGCAATGAATACTTCATGATCAGCTGTTTTCGGCCTCTTATGCGACGGGTTCGGTGTCTTACTGGTTGGTACGGTAGAGCCGGGCTAACGACGATCGTTGGCAGTGATTGGATTACTACAATACTGCGGCCGTTGAATCTACCCGACGTCAGTGAGCGTTAATATGATCAACACTCATGCGCCTTGATCGAGCCTATTATAATCCGAGTCGTACGTTGGTGTTGGTGTTGGAGACGCGGTGCCAGCAATTACAATATATAACCATTTTGGAGAACCTTTCTCGAAACCGTAGGAAGAGCCCCGAGTAAAAGATTTGAAGACAAAACCTGCTACATAGTATCGATTAACATACGACCAGCGCGTTTTCTACAAATGAACGTCGAGGAGTTGGATATACTAGATTTGAACCACGAGAGTATATGGAAAAAAAGAAAAAAGAAAAGTATCATACAGTGCGAGAAATATGTTACTGAATGGAAAGAGTTCAATGAGATGACATGAGTTGGTCATAGATGCGTAAGGATCGTGGCAGGGCATAAATAAAAACGCGACGTCACTCATAAGCATCCCAAACGCTTGAGCTCCTCTATCGTCAGCCGGAACTCGTCTGCTTTTGTGAGCGGGGGATTGGGGGTCAAGAGGAGTTCCGGAGGGATGGCCTCTCCGAAATGGCGAGCAAGTTTTGCGTTTCTTCGGCGCCGAAGCTCAGCTTCATCTGGCATTGTCGGTGTGAGGGGAGTAGGGGGATCTGCGGGCGGATAGCGCGATGCATAGCGATTCGCTGCGCCAGTGTCAAGCCGCAGGCTGGGTTGAGGTGGTGATACTAATATCTCGCCAGTGCGACTCATAGGGACCCTGGTGGGACTGGGAGGGACCGCTTGATATGGGGCCGGGTACGACAAGTTCGGCGAGCTCCCGTAGGGGGGGACGGGTGCATACAGAGATGGACTATTCGAGGAGGCCCCGGCGGACCCAGCGGATAGAGAACTCGGGTATTGGTAGTCTGTAAAAACAGTGCCCTGTCGCTTTAACGATCTTGGGGTTCTCTGGCTCGGGGGAGGGGCTGCCGTGTAGGGCCTGTCATCCAGGACGTACGGGGTGGTACCTAAAACAGCCTCGATTTTTCTATTCGAACGCACTAGATTGGCGCGCTGTTGAGGGCTTAGGGTGTTTGTTGTGTCGGGGAGCTTGTTATGACGAGGCATAGTAGATGAGTTGATACTAGCAGAAAACAGGGATGGTTGTGATAGTGAGGAGAGATGACGGGGGCCAGCACGGGCATGTTTATATTCCGGGCGACAAGAATCAAAGCGTTTGTCTCCGAAGCGTGAGTGTGGGTGGTGGTATCAAGTGCCACCTCGGTGGACACTGTGTAGATCATTATCGCTTTCATTCTCAAAGCGTGGTGATTTGCTTTGTGATCCGAGCCTAGGACGCATTGGCCCCGGTTTCATTGTTCCAACGCGACATTCCAACTCCACTCAATGCAAGTACCACTAATTTCGGTCCATTGTCAGGGTTACTATTTTCTGGCGCTCCTGAAAGCTCACCATTGCCACATTCCACACCCGTCGTGTTTTGCATGGCTGTATCAGCAGTTCGTCACGCCATGATAGCCATTCAAACCAGCCCGCTTGATGCTGCTCTCCGCGAGCCACCAGGAAGCCATGGACACGGTGACCGTGAATGCAAAGTGACTTCCGCTTTCTCCAGCGAGAGTCGCGCAACTTGAAACAAACGACGCCTGCCGCGCCGTCGCACTCTCCCGTTCGTACTAAATGATGCACTGAGTAACGCCCGAATGGACGCGATCATATCAGTGAATCTTGCTCACCCACAACGTTCGCACGTGATGGCCCCCTCAGAGTCACCCGAGCACAGGTGGACACGTTCCACAAGTCGTTAGTCGGCTCTCCGTGTCCACACCCACAAGCGGTGGAGTGACCTTTCCACTAGTCAAAGCGGCCTCGTCCGGCCAAAGCGCGATTGCCAGTGGACCCTCGCGCGCGGCTGCGTAAGAGCGATCGTCTATGATATCGTGCAAGGCATCTGAGGGGGTCAAGTGGGTAAACCGTCGTGCATAGAACCAGACTCTATCATTTTTCTCGCGAAGACGGTCGTACGGATAGCGACGATGGTTGACGTGTGTCCTACACAGCCAGGCTGTGTCACGCGTTCTGAGATCGGGTCCGTGCACTTTTGACTCACTGGCAACCACTCCACGCAAATCACGTCAGAGTTCAAAGTCCAGTTCGAAAGGTCCTTCTCCCCTGACATCGACGCACCGTTCGCGAGTCACGGGCACTACCTGGTTTTGCTCTTCGCCCGACCGAGCATCTATCGAAACAAGGCTAAGGTCGTCGTCGCTCTCCGCATGCCTGAAGCGTTGTCCGATCCTGCTCGCCAATGGCCGTCTGCTCGACGCGTCGTAGGAGTCAGACCGGACGTCAGGCAGCTTGACGAGGTACCCGGGCGTTCGCCAAAGTCCGAGGGGCGTTCGGTGCGTGGGGACGTTGTCTTCCATAACGCGGGGATGATGGTCGAGGGGGAACGCACGTCTGTCCGAAGCGGGTGTACGACGCACGTTCGAGGTCACTGCCCGAGTCAGCCGGGAGGCGGTGCGATGCTTCGAAGAGATGAACCAGGCGCTTCCAATCGTCATCTGGACCAAGGATCGTGGGGTGCGACAGCGTCACGTAAGATGTCTCTCGATCATCGAATGTTATCTCTTTAAATCACAGCTTGGTCAGGACGTTCGCGCTGGGGGGGTTGACCGAGGCGCTTGTGGATGAGATAGATGCTGGCTGGAATATCAGCGCAAGACGGATCGGCGTGCCAATATGGTGAAGCTAAACGCGAATGGGTTGCCGTTCTCAAGAACGTGCCCTCTCGCACGGAGCTCGGCACGCATACGCAAGTCCCGATCCGCTAGGGATCCAAGTCGAAGCGAACGTTGCAATGCGTCGTATATCTAACCTGCGCCGTGTCGGCCCGTGTGACGCGGTACATCCGCTCGCGCTTGGAAAAGGTTGTCACCCCTTTGAGTCTTTACTTGCCCCAACGATGGCGTAGGGAGCCGATGTATTTCTCTCGCCCGGTCATAGGTAGAGGTCGAGCAGTCTTTTGCATTTTTCTGCAGCCTCGATCAAATTCTTTCCTTCCCATTGCGAGTCGAAGAGGGATTCGAGAATCTTTTTTGAATGTGATGCACGGATCCCAGCTTTGTGGGAGGAACACGTTTGTCGAAAGTGGAAGATCGAACCCCACTTCTTCACCGCATGGCGTGTCTATGCGAGCACATTGACGTGGAGCTGTCCTGACTGACGGAGTTAATCGTCAAGACAACATATCAGATGCGTGCGAGAAATGTCGTCCTCAGGACCAATCAAATGATGTATTAACTCTCTCGTATGCATGGCAGCGCGAGATATTTCTGGTACGGCCACTACGAAATGCAATGCTATGGGAACCCGTCCATGGCAGCAACGGTTACAGAAAAATGGTGGGATATAGCGACAAGAAATCCGACGGCAGTAGCCGCGAAAGACAAAAGAATCGGCTGGAGCGATGGGGCCGGGGGTCAAGGCCAAGGAATGACAAAAATAACAAACAAGGGGAAAACGACAAGACCGGCCTGTGTTGTCCCACAGGCATCGGTGGTTGCTTACGCAACGAACGGGATGGATCCTGGATCCGACTTAGTCGCACCAGGGGATATCAGTGGGGGCTGGCGTGGCAGTAGAGGGTATGGCCGAGGCGGGGACGGAACCACTGGCAGGCAAGGGAGGGACCAAGACGGTAGAAGCGACGCAAACGACCTGGATCGAGTGAGACCGCGACCGAGAAGTGGATAGAAAACCGCTGACCTCTCCAACGTACAAGTTGGTGCACTCCGTGTTCAACTGGGGGTTGTTGGCGTACAGAATGGTGTCGTTCAAGCCGTGGGCGGAGGCAACGATGTCACAGTCATCGCCAAGCTGCACCTCGTAGGTTTGGGCGCAGTCCTCGCCTTGCCAGCCGAGACAGTAGCTCTGGCTGGGGTCGAGATTTCCACACTCGGGGTCGATGACGTTCTCGTTGACGACGGCGAGTTGGAAACTGAGGGCGATGAATGGGTGGCGAACCGAGACGGCAGGACAACTCACGTCGAGGCATTGTTGCGGCTAGAGAACATGTCGCAGGTATCGCCGGCGTAGGGCTGCGCTTGTCGAGTGCACGCGGGTGCGTCCGCGGCGACGACTGGGGATCGGATCAGTCAGGGGCGGTAGGAGGCAACTTGGGGCGAGCTCACGCTGTGCGACGAAGGGGAGTGCAAGGAGAACGGCGAGTGCGAGTGCGAACATGACGAAACGAGCGGAAGGTGGAAAGAGAGACGTATAAAAGACGAGACGAAGGAGGAGGAGCGGGTCGCGACGAATTTAAGCAAATCGTGAAACGATGGTTACCCGGTGATTACCTAAGTAGTAGCAGCGCTTGGCAGCTTCGCGTGGCTCAGCGACGCACGGAGCGCGTCGTACGCAGTCCGGTGAGGCGCAGGCTGTATCGAGTCGATCGTGTGCAGGTGGATCAGCCCGCTCACGGGCGAGAACCCGTAGGTAGAGTCTCTGTTCCGCATCAGCCGCACGGCGGTCGAGGAAGAGGCCACGCACACTTGCCACTCCCCGGGCCCGCCGCTGACCCGGGTGGTCCCACGCACCGTCAGTCCGACAAACAGGCTCTTGTCTCGGCTCCCGGGGGGACCCATCTGCACGGCCAGCTTCCGCGTGTCGACCCGCAGGTCCGAGTAGAGCGTCTTCATCGTGTGCCGAATGAACACGGACGACGCCATGTACAGAGGCAGCCCTGGCGGCACGGTGAGGGTGACGGCGGCTCTCGCGGGGATGCGCACCTTCGAGCGACAGCGTTCTTGGGAAAGGAGGTGGCAGCGCGACGGGCGGGGCGTACGTCAGACGGATGGCCGGACTGTATATGCCTTCGACGCCTTCGGAGAGCGGCACATCGACGATGTCCGGTCTCGTCGGATCCACGCTGGACACGAGGCCGGTGTGGAAGAAGTCCGGAAGCGTCCGCTCGAGGATGTAGATGGCACGTCCTGGGCAGCATCAGCGCATCCTGCGGCACGTCTGTTCGAGCCCTACCAGTCCGGATTTCCCACTCCAGGTCCGACGCCTGTCCCCGCGGGGCTGGGTCGCCGTTGTTGGGCGCGAACATGGAGAGCGGTGGTCCATTGTGAGTGTACAACGTGTATGGACGTGTTTTCGACAGAAAAAGTGCTCTTCGTAGCGGTAGCATGGCGGGCGTAAGTAAAAGGGGGTTGTTTGGCAAAGGCTTTGGAAATAAACAAACGCTAGCTACACCTGCTCGAGGTAGCCCTGCACGACGAGGTGCTCGACGTCTGCCCGTCTGACCATGAACCGCTGTCCCTTCTGAAAGTCTATGCTGCCCAGCTCGGTCTGGATCACCCCGCAGTCCCGCACCACCCGCACCAGCACGTGCAGGTCCTTTGGCGGGTCCGTAATGCTGGCCGTGATGTCGAGCTCGTTCGAGAACCCAGCACGGTAGTCCATCACCGACGTGCTGTACTCGCGCAGGAAGTCGACTTCGTGCGGAGACAGCTTGCTGCGGGTGTCGGGATTGCTGAGCAGATGGGGGAGTGCACCGCCGACGGCCCAGTACATGTCGCGCAGACGGTCGAGCCTGTGCTTGTGGTACGCGAGCAGACAGCGCTTGTTGCGAATGATCGCGGTCTGGTAGATGAGCAGCTCCGGGGTGACGTCGGGCGTGTCGGCGAGCTTGTCGAGCTCGCGCTGCTCTCTGATGATGCATCGCACGAGCTCCCCGTTGTACTTGAGCAGTGTGTCGTTCGCCGTCGAGCGACGGGACTCGACGACGAGCTGGGTGGCGAGTTCGCCGTACTGACGCGACGCTGCCATGGTGGTGGTTCTCACCAAGACCACCATGTCCCAGGACTCGCAGGACATCGAATCCGCCACGACGGCCATACAGCCAGACCAGAAGACCAGACGCTACGACAGACAGCTGCGGTGCGTCCTCGTCCTCGTCCTCCTCGTCGCCGCCCTCACCGTCAGACAGTCTCTGGGCAGCGACCGGCCAGTCCGCGCTCGAATCCGCCCGCGTCCTCGTCCTGTCTGCCCGCGCGACGTCCACCTCCATCCTCAAGAACCTCGTCCTCCCCGGCGTCGGCCACTTCACCATCCTCGACCACGAGTCCGTCACCCACGCCGACGCGGGCAACAACTTCTTTCTCGACGGCTTCGACAGCATCGGCAGGAACAGAGCCGTCGAGGCCGTCCGTCTGCTCTCCGAACTCAACGACAGCGTCGAGGCCATCGCCGACCCCAGATCGCTCTCAGACATACTCGACGCGAACCCAGAGTGGCTGGCGTCCTTCACCGTCGTCATCGCACACAACCTCGACAACGCCCTCCTCGACCGTCTCGCCTCCTTTTTATGGCGCGAGCCCTCCCGGCCCCCTCTCGTCGTCGTGCGTTCTGCTGGCTTCCTGGCCGAGTTCTTCGTCCAGTTCCACCAACACACCAGTGAGCGTCCGTGCTCGCCGCCGTCGTTCCCCTAGACTGATCCATGCCCAGTCATCGAAAGCCATTCCGAGATCTCCCCTTCCCTCCGCATAGACAAGCCATTCCCAGCCCTCCGCGACCACGCACTGTCCCTGGAGTTCGACGCGATGGATCCAACCGAACACGGCCACATCCCCTATGTCGTCGTCCTCGTCCGTGTCCTCCAAGATTGGAAGGCGTCCGTACGTCCATCCATCTTTTCTCTCGCATTCCGCCTCTGAAGCGCCCCTTCAGCACGACGGGAACCTTCCCAAGACCCCCGCAGAGCGACAAGAATTCAAAAAGCAGATCTTCGCGATGAAAGTCAAGTTTGACGAAGAAAACTTTGACGAAGCCGAAGCCCAGGCCTACCGTTGTTGGACAGAAACCAAGGCATGTTCCATCTCATCCCATCCCTTTGGCTCTCATCCTCGCGACAGGTCCCCCCCGAGATCGCCACACTCTTCCAAGACCCCGCGATATCACCGGAAGCGCTTCGTCAGAACTCCGAGCCCTTCTTCCATCTCCTAGCCGCACTCAAGGAATTCACCGATCAATCCGAGACGCACACTCTCCCCCTGACGTCTACCCTTCCCGACATGAAATCTGACACAGCCAATTACATTCACTTGCAACGACTCTACAAAACGCGTGCAGAAGAGGAGAAGCAGGCGTTCAAGAGTCATCTCCGCGCCCCTGTGGACGACACCCTCGTGGACCTCTTTGTCAAGAACGCCCACGCATTGCAAGTCCTCAGGGGTAAACAGTGGGCTGCGTTCGATCACGACAAGGCTGCGTTGGGTATGCACATCGAGCGCTTCGTTGCAGGTGTCGTTGACCGAGGACGTTACAGCGGACGCCTTGGTCGCCAATCCAAAAGAAACATCCACACACCTTGCGCTGTCTGCCTTGTTTGCGTTGCGAGCATCTGGTTCGTCCCCGACCGTCGAGCGCCTCCGTCAACACGTGCAATCCATGGTCGGGGAGGGTGTCGAATTGCCAGAGGCTCTCGATTGCGCTATCGGCGAAATGTAAGCTTCCTGTTCTTCACCTGCGACGGCATCGCTCACGACCGTCGATCAGCGCTCGTGCACCATCTGCAGAGCTCCCTAACACGGCAAGCTTCCTCGGGGGGATGGTCGCACAAGAGACGATCAAGATGATCACGAAACAATACGTCCCCGTCAAGGGATACTGTGTCATCGACCTCATCGATACCTGGACGGGCGTGATCGGTGCATGAGGGGCAGACGTGGAAGAATAAGGAGTACTTGGCCCGTCGTACATGCGGGTCGGACGTGTAGGATACATGGCGCATCCTCTGTTCTTTCCGTGCATCACAATCACGCGTTTGAGCAGGCATTCCTTGTCCGAGTTGCTAGATATGCTTTTCGAGGCCTGGCGTGATCTCACTTTCAAGACAGAGACGCTCTCCATCGTCCAGCGACGCTAAAATCAAATACCGTAGTCCCGACAAGAACATACACCTTCTCCAAACGCACGCCAGGATAGTGACATACCCCAACGCGGTCAAATCCGCCAACGTCCTCTCCTCCTTCCATCATTCAGGAAGACGAGCATGTTCATGTCTTGCTCCTACATCCGGTTGTTCCCGCCTCAAAGTGGGTAACGATGGCTCGGGAGCACGTTCGATGTCCACGTCAAACGGTGTCGCGCTCGGATCAGCCGCGGCAGGGGTCACGAGGTGACCGTCTACACGTCACGCGGGCGACACACGTCAAAGGAACCGACTGCAGGTCGTCGTCGGGCCAATCATGAATGACGTTGCGGATCTGAAGCGCCGCGTCGGGGTGCAAAAGCAAACGAACGTGCACGCAGGACGTGTCTCGACCGGGACCCTCGACGGGACACGTTTCGCAAACGTCGAACGGTACTGTACGAACTGGTCCCGATCGCGTTCCGAGGGCGCGTCGCGAGCTCGGATCGGCGTTTCCGCGTACCCACGGGCGGCGTCGCGCGACCGTGTGGGATTGCCTCCTTTTGCCTGAACCTAGGCTGCCGGCAAGTCTTGATGCTTTGTCGACGACGCGACGACGCGAGTAGGGTTTCAAAGAGGAGCAGCGTGACCGGTCCGACATCGCAAACCGCGTCCACCTCGTTTCACAGAGAGTCTGCAAAAGGACGATACGGACGTCCAAAGAGAGCGTTTGACTCGCGGTGCAAGATGGAGATGGAACCAGCGACGTCGCTGACGGCGATCATTCCGCGGTGGACACTCTGGTCGCGTAGCGAGCACGACGTCTCAACGCCGTGGCCAAACTACTCACGTCGCGTTTTCTCGTCCTAAAGATATCGTGGTCGGTGAGCAAACGGCGTCATCGACGAGGGTACGGACGTACTCTGCGCGGTAACAGATCGAGGGCGTTTGCATCAATACCTCTCTGCTTGA
>JBBPLQ010000186.1:0-40544 GCA_038089855.1 Royoungia palumana
CAGAACCGCCAGCAGACCATCTCTCTTTTGGTGTCTGAGAAAGCCTCGCTAACGGCCTCAGTTCAACGATTGGAAGAGGTCGAAATGGGTATGGTTACTTCTAGTGCACGCGAGTGCTACTAAAATTGATTTGCAGAACTTCAGGAAAGGGAAATTTCACTTCTGGCTGAACAGGCAAGGACCAGCCACCTGTCCAAGAGGGTCCAGGAGCTCGAAGCTACTACTCGGAAACAAGGAAGTGAACTCGACGAAGCCATCCTTCGCGAGAAGGAGCTATTGGAACGGGTCAGAGATCAGGTTAGTATGTTGTGTTCACCTTGTGGGTCCGAATTATCTTGACATGCATGTAGGAACGTGAAATTCAACTCAGGAAAGTTGAGCTCGAGGAAGTACAAGCTACTTCCAATCAGCATCAACAACGGGTCCGCGAGTTGGAGGAGCAAATTGAAACTGATGATAGAGCAGACAAATTGGAGGTCTCTTTGAAGAACACTCAGGACCGTGCAGACGAACTCGAGTTCCAACTCAACAAAATACAACAGGTGCGTTTGTGACAAAATTGTTTCTCGTGAATGCAGATAGCTCACATTGCTCTCCAGTCGTATGCAACTGTCAAGACTGTGAAAGACAACCTGGAGTCTCAGCTTCGCCTGAAAACTGAGAGCGAGGCGGATTGGAAGGCCAGAAATTCCAGCCTCGAAGCTGATCATACCACACTACAGGGGCATCTGCAGTCCGCCAATGATCGCCGTGATGCTCTGCTGGAGGAACGTGCATCACTGCAATCCCAAGTGGAGTTCAACCAGAGCGCAGTCAAACAGCTCCAACAAAAACTTGGGGAGCTGGCTTCCGAGGTCACATCGAGTGATAGGGTCCTCCAGAAGACTCAAGGAGAACTACGCATTGCTTTCCGTCGTGCGGAAGAATCTGAGAAGATGCAAAAGGACCTGCAGGCTGAGGGGACGAGGCTCATGCAATCTTTGGAGGAAATGCGACCCAAAATTGTTGAGCTAACGTCTGTCAAAGCCGAGCTGATGGAGCAGATAGAGAGGTTGGAGCACGAAAAGAGGTCTCGAGATTCACTCATATCCAAGCTCGAAATGGCGCTCAATGAAGGTACGGAACGAGAAGTAGAGGCGGCCAAGCTACGGAAGGAGTCGGATACGCTTCGGGAGAAAGACGAGCACTCGCTACAGCAAAGCGTCGCGGACCTGCAGCGAGGTTATTCTTTGCTCGAAGCCGAGCTTCAGTCTGCGCAGGCGACCGTGAAGACACTGGAATCAGAGCGGACACGGATGCGGCAGACAGAAGTGCGCCAAGCAGATCTCGGGAACCGGATGACCATAGAAGCACGGCGGAGGGAAGAAGAATTGTCCCATCTCGAGTCGGCATTCGCATCATCGCGCAAGAACGAAGCTGACCAAGGCCAACTCATCGCACACTACCGCACGGAGATCGAGGCGCTACAAAGCGAGCTGGTGGCCAAGGAGGAAGAGCTGGAGAACGTCCGAAAGACGCCGTTCGCGCCCGAGGATGGCGTCCGGTCGCTCGACGACGAGATGCTGAGCGCTCTGAAGCAACAACACGCCATCGAGCTCTCGTCTGCTCAGTCTCAGATACGGGCGCTGGAGACTGCCGCCTTCGAGGCGCAGGACAAGGCACATCGGTTCCAACGACAGATTCACGTTCTCGAAGATCAGCTCGCGCCGCGGTCCGTGTCGAGGGCAACCGCGAGACCGTTTTCTCCTGGTGGTCGACCCTCTAGTCGGACGAGCAACGACGCGCGCCGTGGATCGTTGGCCGCCAAGTCGGGCGGTAGCCTGGTGCCACCCACACGATCCGTCTTCGACGTCGGACTATCACCGGAAACACGCCACAAACGCCAAGTCAGCTTGAGCATGCTGAAGGCGCGGATCGAAAGTGAGACGGCGGCGCATAGACACACGCCTCCACCGAGGGGCCTGTCTCCAGTTCCGGACACGCTCTCAGACGTTGACTCTTACTCTCATCGACCCCAGTTTATGGACGAATCACATATCTTTTGGTGTCATTCATGTCGTGGAGAGTTGGTTATCCTATGATCCTATGATACCCCCTACTTAGCACCGTCGTCATTGTCTTTTCGATGATGCTGACTTGAAACTCATTATTGAATGTGGATGTAAAGTATACGAGTGGCTGAATGCAAAAGTAATGGATGAAGATCATGAATATAAACCAAAGATGAAAACGACAAATCAAGGCAGGGGATCTTTCAATGACCGGACGCTCCTCACTCGGTGCATCAACACCTGGGACGTCAAAATCAGCTTCACAAGAATACGTGCACGAAATGACGCGCTTACCTCGACCTCCTGGGGCTGTAGTGTGCCCTTATTCCGCTCCTCCTCCACCCCCTTTTCGATGCTCTCCAGGATATCACTAATAAGTTCGCGGTAGTCGACGCCAAAGAAGCTGGTCAACTTGGCGGCTTTCCGCCGCCGATCTTCGAATCGCGACGTCTTGACAGGTGTATAAAACTCGGACTGCAGCGACATCGTGGATGAGTTGGACGGAAGCGAGTGTCGACGTTCTGACTTGAAGGACGGTGTAATCGACGCGCGGCGAAGGTGCCCTTTGACCTCCAAGGACGAGTCGTCAGTTTCTGCGTGAAGCCAGCGATGAAGCTCGACGAGCGACTTGCGATCCTCCTGGTAAGATGATGAGCGCATATAAACAAGCCAACCCATGTACAACGTACCCGATCAATGATATCCACCAAAGAATTCAAAGATTGCTGATAGTTGAGATAGACTGTAGACTGTGCCAATACTTCTTGGAACCCTGACAATGATTCCGGAAGTGAATCAGCGAATGACCGCGCGAATGAGGAAGGGGTGGATGGATCATGTTCGTGGGGAAGAAGACATTTCGAAGAATCCGATGGATTCCGATGATGACCAGCCTTGCCAACATAGGCAGATTGGTTTAGATTGCGTGAACATGAAGGGATATCGACAGTCAACACGTAGGGATTAAGATTCGTAGGAGACGTCGGTTGGGAAGCTGGCACCCTCGGGCGATTATGGAAAAGCACCTGGGGTGGTGGAGTGCCAAATACCTGATGGTCACGTCAGTAGAATCAACGAAGAACAAGATCTGTGCGCACCCTCTCCATTTTCTGAGCCCGACGAACGCTGAGCGCCTTTTCCTTCTCGTCCAACTCCTCTATGCCACGATCAAATTCATCCCCGGGTGCATTTCTATCCCCAAGAACCCAAGGCTCGCGGTTGGATTTGGAATCCACAGCAGGGGGTAAGGGAGGACCAAATACACTGTTATTGACGACCTCTGGCGGAACGCGCGAGCCCAGGAATCGATGAAGTCTAGCCAATTTGTCTCGCTTCTGTCGCCTCTCGACCTCTGCTTGCGCCTCAGAATCGAGCGGCTCGACGAGCGAAGGCGTCGAATTACTCTGGTGCAGCCGTCGGTCCTTGTAGCAGCGTGGAACGAGGAAGCTCAAACCCGACACATCATCATCACGGACGTCCTCGTCGGACAGATCAATAAACGATCTCGTCGACGCAGTGTCCGATAAATCCGGGACGGTACGCTTGCACCCACCACGAACGTGCTTGGGTCGTGTCTCATCCTGCTCGCCGTCGACAAACAGCGTGAACGAACCAGACGCGGCCGTCAAGGGGATCGAGTGTCTACGACTATCCGGAGCCCAGAGCTCGTTCGCTTGCCATGGCGTCGACGGTTCCGTCCTCATACCAGGCGGTTTGACGGACACTGAGACAGATACAGCATGTCTGTGAGTTTTCTGTTTCGACAGTAAGCCCGCCAACGACGGCGAATGCGGTTTCTTCGACAAGCGGTCCTCTGCATCCAACACTGGGTCTTCCGTCCCCGGCATTCTACCAAACATGCGAGCGAGCTTGCGGTTGCGCCGAATACGATCTGCTCGCTCGTTCGCATCGAGCTCGTTTGTTGTCGGAGGAAGTGACCGTAGATGACGAACAGGGTGCGGCGACGAAGATACGGAGCGCTTCTTCTCTTTGAACTTCCTACCACGCTCAGAACCCGACCCTGACACTGTGGGAATGAGGGTTCCGTCGAGGGTATCGTGGAGGGGACTAGATGGCGGTGCAAACTCGAGCGGCGAGCAGGGAGAAGAAGGCCCCGAAAACGGCTGTAGCCATGTGGGAGTAAGACGACGTTCGACGGAAGGACTAGGAGGGGCAAATATCATGGTGGAGAGTGCAGTAGAAGATGATGACGAGGGAGAGTGGGGATATACCGGTGATGGTTGGTGCACGTTGAGAGTCGTGGGACTCGGAGGAGCAAATTTCATACTCGCTAGCGAGGATGAGGACAAATTACGACGCGAATTAGAATAAAGACTAGAACGGGAAGGAATCCTGATCGATTCAGGTCGGCGACGAGAGGAGGGCATCTGCGAAGGAGTATTCCAAAGAACCAGATCGTCGACCATAGATGGAGAACAGAAATCAATGAAAGATAGATAGTCGTTACTGGTGACTTCGTCAAGAGGCTGTGGTTGTGATGACGAATCATGATGCATGATGACAGGAGGTAAAGACAGGTGGGGCAGAGGATGTGCCGCAGGACGAGGCGGTGTAGGCGTTGGTGTTGGGTCGAGAGCTGGGTCTGGCTCGGAGTAGGTTGAATACGAGCACACCGAAGCGGTTTCAGACGGTTCAGCGCTTGATCTTTGTTGTAAAGTGTAAAGGTACGACGTCCCGGGCCTCGATGACAACTGTCGCGAAGGACTGTGAGATAAACTCGGCATCGCAAGTACAGATGGGCACATACAACGGTGGCTGTATCAGTGACACCAATCGCGTGCACCGAGTTAGGGACAGTTTGAGTGGGTGCCTGCCCCATTAGTCGATCTAAGGACACAGTGCGACATGTCAGCAATGCAGTTGAACCGCAACTAGGCAAGTTCGGGTTACCTTGCACCGCATCCAAGCCACCACTTTCGGCACGGTCGCTACGGTGGTCTGATTCGTTACGCTTTAATCCACCACTCGCGGAGCCGGAGAAGAGGTTCAAACTGTCGCGTCCCATCCAGAGCACCTTCTCGACTTTGTTGAGCGCGCTAGACGGGCGTGGGGTCTCGACGGGACTTGGCCGCCCTCGGGCCTCAACGGAACCCCGGGACAAGTCAGCTCCCCACTCATTTGGAAAAGCCCTGTCAGCCCGTTTGGGGGTCGGAGCTTCAAGATCTAGGAAGGTGTGTGAGTGACAAGCAGGAGCATACGGGCTGTGAGACAGGGGATACCGATATGATGAGACGGAGGCGTATTAATAGTGCTCAAAACCGGGGTGGGATTGATATACGGATTTGGAGTCGCCGGACGGGAGGAAGCGGAGGACGACCCGTGGACTGTGGACGTCGTGTCTGGTGGGCAGTTCGGCGGGGAACGTGCGTCTGGCCAGAAATCGTAGCCTGCGACAGCACTCTTCCTCCGCTGTGCTTCCTTGCTTCGCGTCGTGGGAATTGGCTCCTGTTCACGCTTCCGCCCGCCCTGGACGTTCCGCGGTGGGGGCGGAGGCAGACCAATAGGAAAACCCGCAGGGGGGGTAGGGTGGAACGTGCTTGTCGGCGAGCTGGTGCTGCGACGCGTGAGCTCATCGTGTTCCAGTAAAGCTTCGAGATTCGGCGAAATTTGGAGCGCATGAGGCGGCCGCGCAACGACGGCGGAACGATCACGCACGGGGGACAAGGGACGTGGAGGAGTAGCAGCCATGCAAGTAGAAGCAAAGGAAGAAAAAAAGCGTAGCCAAAGGTTTGGAGTTGCGGCCTCGCTTAATTTGAATGCCTGTTCAGGCGTGCTCGAGCTAATGACAATACCGTAACGACAGTCACTCTCGCCGTAACTCTCTCACTTTATCCCTTCCAGAGCCTGACGACCCCCCAAGTTGATCGTTTGCCGGCGGGACTCATGCTCGAGACCCCGAGCTCGTTTGGCATGTCAAACACGCGAGTGCAATAAACTAGTTCAACTACTACAGTCAGAGAGAGCGAGAGCGCAAAAAAGATCCACCAAACTGATACGAGATCTGTCTGGTTCATAGTTCATACAGGAATCCTCCGAGGTGGTAATGGCGGTTTGCCATTCGTGTTTGTAGTTGGGATCGCAGTCGAGCTCTCGGATGAGCTCGTCGGTAATGATGTCTCTCCATTGGCCGAATTATTGATTTCAGCCGACAGTCGTCGTGTTTCATCCCTGGAAGCAATCGTTTTCAATGCCTGAGACGCGGTCGGGACCGTCTGGACGACAGCACATTCATTTGTCGTCTCTGCTGTGTGTCTCACAGCAACAGACGAAATGGTCCGAGGAGGCAGTGGTGGCGGAGCGGCACGCGCAGGTGGTGAAGTCACTTCGGGCGTCAGCGATAGCGGGGCCACGTCATCTTGCGTGTCGCCGTGTCCCGGCGAACTACTAGACGACGCTGTACCTTCTTGACTCGACTGCCCCGTCAGGATGGGACTCTTCCATAGTCGATACATGCTCTGGATCGTTGCTCCCTTTGATTTGTCTTCTGCAGTAGGCGTGACAGGGGCAACATTTCCCATCGACATCACTTCCCCTTTGTGGCTCGCATGAATCCCAGGGATCGTCATCGACCGTGCTTGCGAGGGCTGTGTATGGATCAACGATGGTGCCAGAGTCTCTGTCTCTGCCTCTGCGAAATCACGATCTTTAAATGGACCGCTCGACTCATCCCCAAATGAACGTGGCAAGCCCTGGGTGGCAGCCCCGCTCAAATACGAAGTCGTACGACCGCCTGACATGCTTGTTGACCGCCCTTTTTCTCTGCCACCTCCTTGAGGGATGGGAATGGGTAATGTGCTTGCATTGGCCGCTTCTGACTGCTCACGTTCCTTGCGCTCTGTTACCGCTGCACGCATGTCCGCATAACTTTTGCGTCCGGATGAGCTTTCGGTCCGAGGACGATGATCGAGCGGACCGACGTCAGGAAAGTCCTCCGCAGAAGAACTCCCACCGTTTTCCTTCTTCAGACCCCAATTAACTCCCCATTTCCGCATAGCCTCTTTAGCGGTATTACTGAGTGCTTGTTTATCCCCGGCTTTTGACTTGAGCGTCGACAGGAACGAACTCGTGGCGTATGTGCCTAAGGAATAATGGCGCGGACTTTTGGAGGTTGCGCTGGTGTCAGAGAGGTAGCTGGAAGATTCATCGCCACCTCCCGAGGATGAGACGGAAAGCGTTCGGGTGGATCTTGTATGAGAATGCGGAGAAGGAGATCGACGGGAAAGATGTTCATGGCCATCCTGGTTATTGTCCGAGATATCCGTGGACTGTATGGTAGGGGTATCATGTGGCGGAGTATCTAATTCTGCATTTTGTTCCCTCCGACCACGAGCGGCTTCTTCCTCTGCATCCCCGGGGCGTTCGCATTCAGGTTCGGACTCGGCACCAGAAGAGAACCAAGAGCGTCGTCTGGCTGTCGTAGAAGTTTTATTTGAAGATATGGTTGCAGAGCGAACGATTGGTATGCTTTCCATTGGCGAAGTCTCTTTGACTAGCTCTTCTCTGAGAAGAGCATGTGCAAGCGTGGTTGGTCCTGCTTCTTCTGACGACTGGGCACCTACAGCTTGGGGGGGAGGTCTAGTGGGTACCTCTGCAACCGGGGCAGCCATGGGTTTGTCTAAGCATACAGCGTCAGCCCATAGTCCACCACGGTGCTCGTATTCGGAACTGTCAAAGAAACTGATATCATCCATGTGGGGTAGCACGACGGAATCGACGATCTGCTCAATATTCAGAGTCTATTAGCACGTCTGTCTTGAGTGACCACTTACAATCTCTTCGATCTTGGCCTCGATGGTGTTCAAAATCATACTCCACGTGATCTGCCGGTCGCTCACGATAGGTTCGACATTCACGACCATGCGCGGGGGCTTCGTGAAAGCATACCATATACGGCTACTAGGAGGGCGTTTCACCTTGACGAGAAGATTGCCTTCCAGTTCGCGAAGCACTACGGCCAAAACGAGCTTCACAGTGTAGGACTTGAAGCGTGCCCCTAAGTCTATGACGGCGGTCGCCTCGATAGTAGCACGAATCTCGCCCTTGTACGAAAGCCCAACTTCTAGCGACGCATCGCCTTCCTTGGTGAGTTCCTTGAGCATAGGCTTGCTGAACGTCGGCGCCTTGTTACCGACCGAGAACTGGGTCGCAGCGATATCCGAGAGAAAAGTGGGGCGCTTGACCTTGGACAACTTCTTCATGAGACGACCGATGATATACGACTCGAGCATCTGGGTCCTGTAAAAGCTGTAGAACACGCGTCCCAGCAACGCGTTGAACCATCGCATTGGAATGACGTCCGGTTGTTCGTCCAGCGTGGCGACCAAGTGGTTCATTTCTGACGGTAAGAACACGGGCTTGAGCGGATTCAGCGTCGGTGTTCCTGATGGTTGGTCGGACGCATGCACGAGCGCGAGATACCAGTCTTCCATGTCGACGCAAGACCGGACAAAGATAAACCACGGTGCGGCGAGCGACCGCTGGTGCGTCTCCTTCGTGTCTTGGTTCGCGTGCCCATCTGCCTCCTCTCCAAACGCCATCTCTCTCGACACGCTCGGCATGCTCTCGTCGGCTCCCATCGACCGAGGCTTCAAGCAAATCGCATTCCTCCGCGTGAACAACTCCCCATCCAACTGTCCCTCTGGATAAACCACCACGTCATGCCCGCCCAGTTCCACCGCTGCCTCACACTCGGTCATCCCTTCGTCCTCGTACAGATACATCACCTTGCCCTTGAGCACGACATACCACATGTCCTTGGGGCGCGACCGCTTGGGGTCTTTGGAACGCGCATCGAGGTAGGATCTGACAAAGGTCACGTACGAGCCGTCGGAAGCAGATTCTTCAAAGGTGCGTCGGACCGTAAGCCAACCCTTGCGAGTCCGGGGGAGGTCATTTACATCGCAAGACTGCTCTGTGGTGGATTCCGAGGGACTTTGTGGCGAGTCGCTGTCGATGTATTCTGAAGATGGCGGTTTGGGGACCTTGGCTGTGTCAGGATTTAGTACTGGGACGGAGGTGTAGATGGTAATGGAGACGAGGGTGAGTACGAGGAGAGGAATGAAGGTTAGACCGCCGACGACATATGCATACAAGAGTGCCCGGAGCGACATGAAAATAGGGTGAGGAATGAGCGGCAGGCGAAGAGGACAGAAAGGAGGCGACTACGCTCTCGGTGACTTGGGACGACGACATCGCTTTCCCACACGCTTACACGTGTACTCGCCTCATTTCCGAAAGAGTGCGGTCCACATCAAGTCGACTTTCGTCGAGTGGCTTCGTGTTGGGGACAGACTGGCGTAACATACGGTGACATAAAACAGCCTTGACACATGGCGAGAAGATCACAGCAAAGAGATACTCCCAACGAGACAAACCAAGCAAGTGACAGGGCTGCATAGGAGCTTATCTGTAACGCACTCTGCTTCGGGGTAGCACAGTCCTCGAGAACAGCCCCCTCCTGCACTGTTCATGAGGGTGCGGAACCACCGCGCGCCAGTGACCGCGTACATATTCCCAGTCGTCAACCTTCACTACCCCCATGCTCATAGGGGCTACCATGGGTGGATGAACTTTATTGAGTACGATATGACTCGGGACCGCTAGACGGGCACCAAAGGACGCGTCCTGATAGGGTACCCAGCAAGCGGTCTCTCGTGATTGTGTCGGACAGGGCGTAATGATGATGACGGGCGCAGAAGGGTCAGTAGGACGGACGACAAAGGACTCGTGCTGTCGACACACATAGGCAATTGGCTGAAATGAACTAAAAGGCGATACTTACAGGAGTGAAGGATTGCCGGCGCTTTCGTTTCCGCCGCTCCGGATTGACGGGATCGGATGAATGGCGGACCTGCGGAATGAACGTGGGCGTGGCAGATGGTGGGCCTTGTGGCTCTTCCGAGCCTAGACGTTCCATTGGCGGGTGGCCACCCGTCTCTTCCATTGACGGGCCCAGGTCTGCGAGAAGTCTCGCCACATGCTTGATGTCTTGCTCCATCACGTTCTTCAGGCCCCTATATGCTGGGAGTATGGTGTTGTGGCAGAGGGTCATCACATGGCGCCAAGGGGAATTGAGGGGAGGGACCAAGTTCAGGTCGATTTGCTAAGTGGTCAATTTGGATTAGAACGGCGAACGTAGCAGGGAAGACACACTATGGAATCTTGGTCCTCACATCTGGACGAATCAGGTTCTAGTCGCAAGTTGAGCCATGGCGCACTGCGATACGATAAAGAAGCAAGCATGGCCATGGCAGAGTCATGGACAGGAAGGAGCTCGTGGTGCGGTCGAGAGCCGGACGTTCGAAGCTGGAGGCACAGACAGTCGAAACTGAATCGGGGGCTGAATAGTAACCGAAGCCGACGGAAAGGCGTCAATAGGGCGAGTGCGCGTACGACGCATCCTGCGGAAAGACGGATGGAGGCGGGCTGTGATGGGCTGGAATCCAGTCGTATAAAGGCAGCAGCGAATAGAATGGGCTCGCTGCGTTCTCCCGCGTTCCTGAGGATGGGTAAACGAGGGCATATGAAGATGAAAGGTTACGAGAGTGTTATCGGCCATCTGCGTGGGAGGAACGATGGGGTGTGATATAAAACAGGGTGCGGAGAAATAGCAAAGGCACCGCGGGGTGTATTCGAGAACGACTGGAAGCAGGTGACTGTCTGCAAATAGGGAAAGAAATGAAAGAATGGCGGTAGCGCGCGTGGTCTATTCTTGAGCGACATCTGAATGGGATGATGTAAAATCAGACGGTCGGTATAGAAAAATGATAAGCCAAAAAAGAGAAGGGAAACAGGAACGATCAGGAGCTCAAAAGAGTGCGAGCGGCGGACGAGGAGGGCAGCTGCGAGGACGCTGCCAAAGAAGAGGAGGGCGGTGGACGGGCTGGGGAGCAAGCTGTAGAGCGAGCGGTGCGAACGAGAGGGACACGAGGCGATCGCTATCAGTGATGGATGTGATGCCTCGAGGCACGCAGACGGAGAGAGAGAGCTGGATCGGGGAGGGGGGAGCCAAGCGTGGATGGCTTGGGAAACACGCCGGGGTGCACTACGACGATGTTTATAGACCACCCGTCCGTACGACACCGTGGACGGCCTCGAGGCGTCTACCAGGTTTGCACTGCCATCGGGTGGCGGAGCTCGCCTCGAGGCAGGGCCTACGTATAATTGTCGGTTGCCTTGTTACCACTCCCGTTTCTCTCCTCCCTGATGCTCTCTGCAGCCTTTCGCGGTTCGCCTCCGCAGATGCAGCACCGCGGCAGATCTCGCGTCGTCTCCCCGGTCGCTCTCGCCCGACAAGCCTCGGAGGAGCGTCGACAGTCCCTCGTCCCTCCAATCACCGACCTCTTCTCTTCTCGCCCGCAATTGGCCCCCGCTCTTCCCCGTCCGAGCGAGTCGACGTCACCCCCAGCCGATACAGAGTGTCCGCCACTCTCGCTCGAAGACCAGGTCCAGGTCGCGTATGCACACGACAACATCCGTCTCGCAAAGATTCTCCTCTTGAGACTCAAAGGCGTTCACGTCGCAGACGACTCCGATCCCAGAATAGACTCGGTCCGCGACGAGGACTTTGACGTCCTCTTCGCACCCTCGGGTCCCCTCACCCTCGACGAAGCTGACAAGCGGGCTGTGCAGGAGACGCAGCGCAGGCAGAGGCAGTGGTGGCACGAGTCTCAGCGTGCTCAGCGTCTCAGAGCTTGCGAAAGACTCTGGGAGGACGAGAAACACCGTCTGCACTCGGAGAAACTTCGCGCTCTCCAGCGACGAGAACACGTCCCTCAGCCACAACGCACACGTATGCCAGAAAAACACCGCCCCACCAAGGTACGTCCCCCATTCTCCGACGAGCCACTCGCTTCCTCACCGCGTCTCCCCAGACTCTCCCCGCCACCAAACGAGACCAAGACCCCTTCCAATATAGTTTCATGGCCCCATCCAGACCGTCCACCTTGACCACACCAGCCAGGAAACCTTTGGCTCATGCCACCAACCGTTCCGTTCCTTTCAAAGAGGTCATCAATGCCATGAACGGCAAACTCTTTCCTCTCGACCCTTTCGAACGTGCAGACGACGCAAGGCGCATTGCTGGCCTACCCATTGCAAACTCTTCCTCTCATCGCCGCAAAGCTTCCGTCCGTGCAGAGTTGCTCGACAGCCTTCTTCAAGTCGTCGAGTGGCAACAGGGTGAGAGGCGAAAGGCAAAGGGTAAAGAGGTCGTCCGGGATCAACAACCATCGAAATCTTCGGTTCACGCTCCCACCCCTATGCCCTCGGTTCCGTCTTCACTATCCGTCGCTTCAGTCTCGTCCTCTTCTCCCTCACGCTCTAGTTCTTGGCTGTCCTTTGGCAGCTGGCGCTCAACGGCCACCGATATCACCACCCCTGACTCGCCCGTGTTACCCTCTCCCACGCTCTCTCACCCTTGTCTTCCCACTGTTATCGAGAGTCAACGTGAACTTCTCCCACGTTGTGCTTTCGTTCGCGTTTCCATCGAAGAGAGCCCCTTGTGCCCTCCAAGTATCTCGCACCACACGTCTCTCGCTCACGGCAATGTTACCTCACCTTCCACCACGGAATATCCTCCACCACTCGGTATGCCCAGCACTCTAGTAATTCGTGTCACGCGCTCTGTGGCTACCATTGTGGGGGCGGCCAAGAGTCTACAATCTGCATATATCGCTGCCACCATGTTCACCGCTGGCTCTCCATATCGGGACTGCGCAGCCTCACAGCCTCATCGGTCATCACGATGCCAGCCGCAACTGCGACGCGAAGGCTATCGCGCGATCGCCAAAGATGTCCAAAGGTTCACAGACACGAATCCGCCAATCAATCAAGATTCCGGACCTGTGCATTTCATCCCGCTCGCGTCGTTATCATCGGGCACTCCCGGACTGCCCAAACCCTCCGTACCCAAAAACGTTTTAGTGTTTCCTTCGCCGCTACGACCCCGTACACCTCCTGTCGCGCTCGCATATCGCATGCGACCTGTCGCTAACCCCGCCGTCCTCCGGCTGAGGGCACTGCAAAATGTGATGTGTGCCCGTGGCAAGGAGTGGGAAGGTCGAGCCCGCGAAGGGGGCCTCGGCTGCGGCAAGGAACGTATGTTGGGCATAGCGTTCGAGGGCCGGGGACGGAGCGGGCTAGGGTGCGAGGTTCGATTCATCGTTGCGTAACTCGATTCCGCCTTCCACTTATGATCCGTGCCGCATCACATAGACCTCATAATGGGTTATGCCACATTTAATTCTAATTATCGTCTTCTCCTTTCCTCTTCGCTCGGGATAGGTGTTTCCGGTGTGCTTGGTGTACATATTCAGGGGTGGTGGCGCATCTGTTGTATCAATATCTCTGCATCGCATGATATCCCCCAGAACTCTTCATACCCCTTCTCGTTTCTCCCCTTGTATATTCTCATTCTTTTCCGATGTGTTCCCATGTCTTTTCACGAACCTTTACGCTCCTTTGTAACGATCGCACAAACGATGGTAGATGGCAGTAGAACAGTGGAAGCTTAAAATCCAAAGGGTATCCCAATCACGTTTATTAACCTATCGACTCAGGTCTAAAGTTGATCCGAGCCCGCCTTGTGACCATGCCCGTTCCAATGCCGACTGCTGCGCCCATGGTGATGGAGGGATATTACGATTCGGGCCAACGCTGACGGGCGGAGCAGGAACAGCATTTCGTGTGAACATGGGCGGTCGTCGTGGCTGTTGTATGCGCATGCCATTTGGGATGTCCATCGCACGTTGCAAGGGTGGTCCATTCCCCACCGGTCCTTGTTGTTGAGGTCCAGGCTGAGGCTGAGGAACGCTGGAATCCCACCCACCCCAGGCGACTCTCTCCTGAGGAGGTTCGTTCTCGAAATTCCAGGTACCGAATCTAGATCCGCTCGAAGTTGATTCGCTCCGCGTCCGCGCTGTGTCCGCTCGCAACGTCGACAATCTCCCACCGTCTTCCCGGTCCAAGTCTAACGTGACCCCCTTTTCGGCAAGCGAAGCGGGGTCTATGCCAAGCACCTTCCGTAGTTCTTCATTTTCTTGCTCCAATCGCGTGATTTCAGATTCACGCTCAAGTGCCCAGTCCGGGTAGAAATCCGAGTCCGAGTTTTCGGCGAGGGTATCGATGAGTGATTGGATGTCGACATCTGGGTCTTCTGAATTGTCATCGGCTGGGACTGGATCTTCCCCGGTCATTGAACGGCAGAGTGCGCGGAGATTTTGAGCCAGACGTTGTAAGCTTATGGCAGTCTGTGTCTCCGCCGCAAGATCATTGAATTGATTCTGCGAGTCACATGCGAGTATGAGGCTTTCATAGTGGCGCGTCAAAGTCAGTTCGTGTTGCTGCGCCGCCAGCTGTGGCAAAGATGTATGATTCATCAGTGATGGATAACGGCACGCGACTCTAGTAAAAGCGGGACGCACTGCATGGTTGCGGAACTTTGTCATGATGGTTTCCATCGTGTTCTCATACTCTTTCAGCAATGCGCTAAGCTGTTTGTTTTCGTGCAACAACGTTTGATTCTCGATGATAAATTGTGCGTTCATTCGCTCCAATTCGGACTCGAACACCTCTAGGACGGAGCCGGAATAAGAACGAGCACACGCTGCGGGCGGTCGGAAGACGGACCTTTCGAGACATCGGTATTAAACCGCCTGAGTGCGAAGCCTGAACTGCAATGTGAAGCTTGTTCCTGTCCAGCTGAGATCAAGGCTGGCTGTGGGAGAAGAGGGTGTGAACAGACCTTGAGCGAGGTAGCTCTGGACTGGAGTGCACAGGTCATTTTTTGGTTGTGGGCGAGCTGCTCGCTGAGCTCGTGCACGAGCAGCCAAGTACGCAACAACTCATTGTCCATGGTCGTGGACCCGGATGGTGGACTGAGGGAGGAAGGGATGCGTGGGAATGTGTACCGATGTGGTCAAGAACATTACACCATGTTCATTGCAGGCAATCTTTTTTGTGTCTTTTTTTTCTTCTTCAGTAGTGTCAACCCGCAGTGTACAACATCCACCACAAACACTCCCTTTTTGTGTCCATCCGATTCGTACGTCCTTCGCACTTCAGGTGGGTCTGCGCACGTTTCGGCTCGGCAAAGTTCTCAATTTCAGCAGTCGCATCTTCTTCGCCTGCTCATCCGACTTTCTCTCGATATCCCCTCATTCGCACCAGCTTTTCTTTCCATCTGTGCTATTCGTTTGCAACCTTTGCAGCAGCTACTCTAGCGTCGTCAAAACATGTCTTCTGCCTCCACCTCTGGACTCTCTGCGTCCGTGACCCGTATCCTGTCCTTGACCGGCTTTGCCAAGGAGCTCAAGACCAAGGACATCCAAGCTGCATTTTCCGAGTGGGAGAACGTCAACGGCGGATTCAAGATTAAGTGGAAAGACGATACCAGTCTGTTGATCGTCTTCCAGGACGCCTCCATAGGTACGTCGTCATATACATCACACGTGGGCATGTGAGCATCCTCATTTACATCTTTCCTGCTTGCTTATATAGCCAAGCGTGCCTATCTCCACTCCCTCGCGTTCCCTCCTGCCATTCTGGAAAACACTCCGGTTGCGTGCATCAAACCGTATGACGGTCCTGATGCCCAAAGCGTCATCCAGACAGTAAATGCCCGTGGCCAGCATAGTAGCAACCCGTCACGTGGACACAACATGCGCGCAGCCTCCATTTCCGTCTTCCCCAGCCGCAGCGCTAACAACAGCCAGAACGCTCTGCGTAACGGGAACGGTCACGTGCTTAATACCACCATTTCAGAGCACTCGCCAAACATCAACCCCAGGGAACCTTCGCCTACGCTTCCCTCGCTCCCTTCTCACCCTTCGCTGAACGATCTCATTAATTCGGCCGTCACTCCTGAGGATCCTGCCATCCTACATGCTGAGGGACCCCCAAAGATTGGCGACCCAGGGAAAAGAATGCTTGGAGCTGCCCTTGGTGTGAGGCACCCCGGGTTGGGCCCTCGCGTTATTAATGGAAATTCGACTAGCGGTGGCAGCCCTCTCTCTGTGCCGCGTGGTCCGCTTGATTCCACTATGCGAGACGTCCAGAGGGCAATGGGTGGTCTTGTTGTCGAGTAAACACGTCAGTGTTGTCATTTCAGTTTGTTTGCGGTGACGTATGACAAGTGTGTGATTTCACGTTTTGCGCACTGATACGCATCCCCTTGATGCTTAATAGGATCCGGCCATGTTTATATTTACGGGCTTTCCGGTTGTGACGCCGCCGCGTGTACACGGTACTTTTTCACTGTCCTTCATTCGTCTTGGCCCCTGAGGTACCACTATACGTGTATACACTTGACCATTATTCGATGTTCATTTCGCTCAGCTTCGGTGGTAGTTGCGAACAAGCCGGGTGATTATTCGGTCGATGCGCAGCCTATTCAATCAGGGTCGTGATCCGGCGTTCCGTACGATTGCATTGAAAATGGCAGCCCCTTCGTCGGAAAAGGGTGATTAACCCCATCTATCGTCGACGCTCGATGTTATCCGTGCAATTCGCAACAAGATAACCGCATGTGTAAATCGGCCTTGCTGGGGGTGCATGGCAGGTTGCTGTGGCGCGCGATCAGCGCACATGAATCTGATAGATGGTCTCAGCCAACAATCATAAGTACAGCATCAAACTGCGCGGTGACAGCCAGCTGAGATGAGAGTATCACCCTCAAATACCATTTCGATACCGAACCCCTGGTTAGTACCTCCGATCTCCACGACTCATCTCGCAGCCATTACGACATGAGTTACGCACCAACAGCTGTGGGGGTATCTATGAAGGGCCAACGGGTATGAGAATCCATCGTTCCTATATCAGGCCCAGCGAACGCACCAACGCAACCGGACTGATGAAACTGTGCTATGTATGTGTCCTCCACGGACGCCGGAGTCCGCAACACGACCCACTGGGAAACACGTCAAATCACGGAAGAACGCCATGGAAGCAGTTCCATAACGGTGTCGTACTGGCTCGTCGCCATAGAACGCCGCGTCAGTCAAGGTTTCATGGCGCCGTCAACACGCGGTCCAGGTGCGCCCTTCCTCCACTCATCGCAAGCTATTCTCTTCCCGATTCACAAGCCCTCCAATTGCGGCACCGCCCTCCGTCCTTGTCCATACTTGCCAATTGGCTGATTTGCCGGATATATCTCACACATATCGTGCTTGCGACTCAGGTTGATCATCATCATCTTCAGGTCCGTCCACGCTTGATCCTCAGGCTGTAGCACTTGCTGGGTCTAGTTAAAACGTGTTTCATATGAATCATACGTCCCTCATCACTCCATCTCCTGGCTGGCTCGCCACTTTGGATCCATCGCGGCATATTTGATAAATGGAAGCCCGACTCAGCCCTAGGTTCAAGTCACGCTCTGTCGAGGCCTTCCGATCAATTACCAACGTCAGAGACACACGGGTATAAATGTACAGGATCATTCAATCTGAATCGTCCCTTGTTACCCCATCCTCTTACCTGAGAGTTCTCAACCTAACTCGTCGGTTATTTGGGCTTTTCTCGGCTCTCCCGATTCGGATTTTATGATCTCCACTGCCAGTTACCCTTATCCCGTGAATAATGATAAATCATCCGCTCGGCGGGTTGCGTTGCAGCCACACATATATTCTCCCTCCGACTCGCGCCATTCTCCAAGAAACGCCATGTATCCTCACCTCCACGTTTCGGGAAGCCCATCACCCAACTACATCTATTCGGGCTACGAGCAATACTATCCAAAGGACAGCTGGATGAACGCTACTCCTAGCTCCTGGCCGTCCTCCTACCCCTTCCCTTCTCGGTCATCGTTTCCCGGGACCACCATCAATCCAAAGGTGACCGTCTTCCCTCCCCAACCACTTCTCGTTTCAGAAATCGACACACCCTCTTCCACCTCTTCACATTCCGTCTTGACGCCGTCATCGCCGTTCGTGCAGCATGATGTGGGGGAAATGGAATCCCACACTACCGAGTTTGATGAATTTGATTGTGATGAAGAGGAGGACTACCTCGACTCTGACTTTGCAGACGAGATGGAAGGGATCGATGAAATGGACCAGGATCCCTCACCGGTCTACAGGGTGTCGGCACCACATGTCGTCAAGTCCACGTCCGCGCTAGAAGGCGCATTAGGCGACACGCCGTCATCCTCCTACAGTGCTGAGCTTGGTGGGCCTGCGCCAGCGGACCGGAGATTGTCTGCCTCCGTGCCAGGTTACCCGAGCGCATCCCGCCGATCATCCGCCGCCACGATGCACCAGCGATTAGCATCGTCACCTGCCACCCAAGTCCCCGAAACCGCCTCATACCCTTCATATGGGTGTACCCAGCGCAATTCTGTATCATCGACATCCCTCTTCACGCCGGCGTCACCACCACCCTACAACCACGTTTCCTCATCGTCATCACTCGCAGGCGCGTTCGTACCACCGCACCAACCCCATCACCCGTCACGACCTACACACCATCATTCGCATTCAGCGCCGCTGCCCATCTTACAACCACAGCCGATCCGGCCCATACCCCCCATACCCATCGCGGACCTCACCTCGAATGCGAACGAAAGCGGATCACCGGAACCCCGGTCCCGTACCCGGGGCTCACAGCCGTTACGGACGCTCTCGCCCCTCCCATTGCTCTGTCAGCCCGTCTCGGATGCGATCCGGTACCAACTCAAGGCGTCACTCGTGAACAGCGGCGCAAGTGCGCTCGGTGACGTTGGTTACGACGAAGAGAACGTATCGGAATCGATGTGCGAGGAAGATCTCGTCACAGCAACGGGACAAGACCGGTTCGCACCTCAAGGGTTGACGTTCAGTCAAGAACATCATCCATCAACCGGTGGGACGTGTTCCGTGGAACAAAAAATGTATTCCTGTGGGCGCATTGGTTTGCCGATAAGGTGGCAGTAAACGTTTCATGCTGTTTTCGGGGAAGTTTCGCTTTCGTAGTCATACTAATCCTTTTTCTGTAACGAAATGATTATCTTTCTCAAGGCATCATCGCATCGATACATCATATGTAAAAGCACGCAATACCTCCCATAGTCTATGATAGGCATCATGTATCTTGGTTTTTTTTCATTCACGCCACTTTGATCCAACTAGGTTGAAATGGACAAGGCAACCATTCTCATTTTGTTCAAACGAATGCTGCTGTAAAATAAGGTTGGAACAGGAGTAATGAAATATTACGAACAATGATTTTTCTATATGGGGTGGGGACAATTGACAAACAAAATAACTGTTAGGGACGTAAACTGATGAGAAAGGGAACGGTGCTGTATGGACCGTTAACAGCCATTTTGGACGGCGATGTTCCGTGATCATTGATCAAACATGAGGGTCTGGATCCCACGTGCACAGCGATTGGGAAGGCATTCAGATATTACCAGCGGCAGATGGGGTTCGTCTTCTCGCGTCACGGGATGTATGTGGCCTAGTCCAGATCCTATCCAGATCCCGTATTTGTGATTTGCATGGGCTGCAAGATGGTGGGCAGATCCGAGCGCTGTTAGAAATTTTACGGCCTCTGCGTTGCATATCATTCAGGGTGGATTGTGATGCAGGGCGAGAGACGGATGAAACATGTTCCGACGGTTGAGGACCGTCCATCCCAGCAACTGACATTCGACTGCTGACGTCTTTTTGCCCTGGGAAGCTCGGAACTCCGTGGATTTGAAAGACACTGGTCTGTCGGATTTCGGGGACTGATGGGACCGGAAAGATAGACAAGCTTGTATGAGACGTAGACAGAAATAGCGACCGATCTCCCGCGTTGCATTTGTCGGCGAAACCCTGCGTATGTGCGGTCATCCGGGTGGCTTCTTGCGCGTGGACAACGGGTGAATCCGTGAGGGGATCGCCGCTGCTCAAAATGTCCCCGAACGTCGGGAACAATTCATCCAGGGTTTGCGCCAAATGAGGAAGAGACCCATGCTTAAATTGCTTATCGACCACATTCTGTAGTTTCGCCACGTTCGTGATTCGGTGGCCAAATCTCGGCGTGCCATTTGTACCAAGAAACCTGGTCTCAGAAAGCCAATGCCGAAACTCATTTGTCCCTATTGAGAGCTTTCGATCCGATAGCGTGTTCGTCCTGGCGGGTTGCTGGGAATGCTGGCAAGGGGCGGGTAGGAGTCCCTCGAAATAGAGTTTTGTGCGTGCCTCCATATGCTTTCTGTAGGTGCCTTGGCATTCTTGAATACCGTGAGCGGGTCCAAGAATGTCAGACAGCTCTTGATAAATCGCATGTCGCTCATCCCGGGTGAGAGGATTTACGTGGGGAAGAAGTAGCCCTTTGTCACTTGCAGGGCATGCGGCCTCCCTCCACGAAATTGACCGATCGCCCGTGAGAACTGACCTGTCAGGATCACCTGAGGATTCCTGCAATTTCTCGAGCTCTGACAGACCTCGAAATGCATAGCCGGCATATCCGATGTCATGTATGGTGGGTTCGTCCAAGGAATTTACCAGGGTGTGACTCTCGTTCTCTTCCAACAAGCCGGATGATGGAGTGTGGGGAAGGAGCGGGTTCACGGCAACATAGATAGCTCTCTGGATCGCGCCGGGAGAAGGATCACGGTGCTCGGTGATAGAATCGGTGGGTTGATTGATTTCGCAGGTCACAGGAAGGGTCTTGAGACTCCCGGATGGAACGTTCCTCGGACGACCAAGTTTCGCCTTTGCGACTCCGCGGGGCTTGAACGACTTTTTTTCAGCCGCTACAGAGTACGAAGGGTGTGAGCGGGAGGTTTTGACGGGTGCTTGCCGCAGAGGGCGAAGATTAGGCTATTGGGGAACATGAGCTAATGGCGATCTCGCGTGAGTCGGTCGCTTTACCAGAAGTGTGGGAAGGTCCTTAGCTGCCACGGGCATCATTGGGTTACCATGCTTGTCTTCTTTCACCACGCGCAAGCCCCTGCTGTGAAAGTAATCGTAAATATGTCTTCTGTCAATGCTGTACCGCTCTTGGAGCTCCTTCCGAACCGCAAACGACGGCATTTCCGTATTTCCTGGTGTAATGAGGGCGTCCAAGTCCCGCACCAGGTCTGGCCCGAGACGCAGAGCCAAACTTTCGGGATTGACCCTCCGACGCTGATGAACCACACTGCTCGGAGCAGCAAGTGTACCTTCTCTGCCATCAGGGTGGCAGCCAGAGCCTGGAGCCTCATCCACGACAGCGTGATCCCTAGCATGGGGCCTATCAGATAGGGCCTCTATGGCAGACGAGATAGTTGGCATGAGTCAACGAAACAAATGATACGTCCTCCTCTGGGAAAGTGTTTAAATCTGACACTGCTCTCTATTGGAATGCTAGAATGCTGCTTGAAGGAATTCAGACATGTGACTTCGCGTAGTTCGTCGTCGCACAAACAATTTCAGACACTTTTCGTGCCAGCTGAGCAATATTAAAAACGCAGGCTGGCAGTGAACATTGGCATTAATCATGATTAACCAAGACCAGGTGGACGGTATGGAAACCAACACACTGTCCCTTATGATTTTAATGTGCGCCCCCTTCAAATCTTCCGATTCCCTGGTTTTGCCAATAGCCGGTGCGGCGCCCGTACCGACTATCCCAGCCAAACATGTGATGACCCTGACGATGGTCCCTTCCACCACGTCAGTCAGCAAGGCAATTTGGTCAAATTTCTTCACGAAAGGCGTTAAACATCATAGGGCCCAGTGCAGGAGAAATTACTCGCCCTGAACTAACCGATCGTGTCATGGGATACAGCCCGTAGACACCCTGCAAAGAGCTCACCGTGACCCAGCTGGACCAGCTCATAACCACGACCGTGCTGCTCTGTCTGAGCTGATAGCTAGCGAGTTTCAAATCTTGGGGACTCGGTTGCGCTATAAGACGCAACACTCTTTGAGGGGGCCGAAAACTGGCCTGGAGCTGAATAAAATGATCAGGTAGAGTGAAAAAGGACAAGCACGACGATCGGTACGGCGGGATAGGAGCAGATATGCCTGGACATGAATCTGTCTGCAAAGGCTGTACTAATTCTGAACCTAATTCAATATGTATCTCTGTTTAATCTGCACGAAAATAAAGACTAGCTTCAGTATCCAGACCCGCAGTCTCAGTTTGCAGGCAGGGGAACCAATTAATGATTCCATTCAGTCCCAGGTATTTCGAGGCATGTCCGAATACAAACATGAAGATTGTCTCTGAAAAGCCTGGACTTCCTACCGAGGAAAAATTAAAAATTGCAGTTGAAGCTCTTGAAAGACAACGTTACAACTTCTGCCCTACATATTGTGCCTCCATTGAACCCATGAACCCATGAACTCAAGGCGTGTATGGTGCATCGTGAGCTTGCCGTCCCGTAATTCCGCTCGACACATCGTCCACGGCTCATGAGTACGACTCGTAACATTCATCGAGGGCACGTGGATTGAGTGTTGAATGGTTGGCAGGGCTTGGCGTGCTGCGGTTACATTTGATGCAACATTACTTTGGATGTCGTGAGCTTGATCTTAGCCATGATGCAGGGGATCGGAGTGGGACGTAGAAAGAGAGGAACGAGAGGTGGAACAAGGTGAAGGCCGAATTAGTTTGCTATACGCCTTTGAGTCATCTTCGTGAATAACTCGGGAATGCTCGACACTTTTGACTTGAATTCGGCCGCAATTTTCGATCGGGGCTCCTAAGTTTCCTTGCCAACCGCCTTTGAGATGAAGAGCTTGAAGGGTTTGGAGGAAAGCGTCCCGCCCTCGGAGACGCGGTCACATGAAAAACATCACGCTCAGAATCCGAGAGGCGCCGAGAGAATGGAAACGCAGGAAGGTTGTACTGAAGGACAATTTCGAGCCCACCGTGCTGCCGCCGCTTCAGGGAATGCCAACACTGGCGTGTGATTTCACAGGGTTCGTGTACCGCATAAACAATTTCAGACACACTTTTCGTGCCAACTAAGAAAATCTTAGAAATACAGGCTTGCAGCAAACACGACTAGCGTCAATCATGGTTAACAAGAGCCAGGTAGATAGTATGGAAACCGACGCACTGTCCCTTTTAATTTTGATTTGCGCCTCCTCCATCTTCTTAAATAGTTCGGTATCGCCGATAACCCGTGCCGCGTCCCGTACCTCCCGGCAGGTCTCATCCAAACGTGTGATGACCCTGACGATAGTCCCTTCCGCCACGTCAGTTAGCAAGGCAATTTGGTCAAATGGCTTCACGAAAGGTGTTAAATGTGACAGGGTTCACCAAGAAAAATCACTCACCATTCCCTTCGCCCATTCATACACCACCTCTACCAGTCCTGTTTTGAGAGTGGACCTGAATTCCTCCGCAGCCACCTTATGTCGATCCTGGATACGTTCCACACGATGAGTTATCACAGCAATTGCGGCCAAACCTTCTCGTAACCTGGGAGGGATGTCAGGTTCTACGTCCGTCTTCTCTTGAAAGACGAAACAGGAGAGAAGTGCCACCACTTCCTCGGGATCGTAGTTAGCAAGTGTATTCTCAAGGATCAGTTCGGTAAGAACAAGCTCATTGACCGAGTTAATCTATCAAGTACCGTTCAGTACCGCAGATCGTGTGGAGAAAAACATGACAACTTCGCAGGCAACTCGCCCTTTGAGTTGAACAGTTTGATTTTCGTTGATAAACTTGAGCTCTTTGAGAACTTGGATTCTCTGCTCGTATTCTGGGACGAGTTCCAGATTCTGCTCTGAGATTGCATCTTTCAGAGTGGCTATCTTAGATCGTAATACCCTGAGTCCGTGGAGACGGATATACTATTGAGTTTATCAGCGATTGGATTTGGAGATTAGGCAAGTTGTCTGGACTCGCATGCTCATCAAAGTCCTCACATAGAGGGCTCTCGAATGTTTGAAAGATCTTGACTATCTCGTTCCTGGCCCGAAGGGTCTCTTGAAATTCGAGCGTGCGTATGCGGCTCCAGTCGATCTCCAGAAGCGTGCCAGCTTTAGCCCATTCGTCGACTACGGCTTCCAGGGCAGACGTTGTCTCAAGGATGGGAGCTTTCTTATGGTCTTCCACGATAGCAGAGGCATCAACCTGCACTCGACGTAATGAATATCCCTCAGATGTCTGATTCGAGGCAATACTTCACCTTCATAGACCTGTTTGTAATGAAAGAAATACTGCCCAAGCTGACACTGGTGACCTCATAAGTTGATTGATCCGGTTTCAGTGCTGAAGCATCAGGGGGCCACTTTGGGGGAACTACAGTCCCGCTAGCGTCTGTGAATTGTGAAACGTGAACCAAATTTACCGTGAAACAGGAGTGGCCATACTTGACTTGTTACCCTTGATTGCCCGATCCACGAGAGCAAGGACGAAGTACCTCCGTTCACCCCCTGGCTCCCGGAGATCGGATTTCAGTAACACTGCTGCATGAAAAGGATGAAAGTGCTGACAGGACTATGATCACCAATCTACCTGATTCTGAAATGTGCTTACTGAGTTCCTCAAAATGATTATCCGACCGGTCCCGAGAATATTTTGATTGGAGGCACCGCTGACAGCCATCGTGAAAAGGCGTCTATTGTGGTTCACCACCGCACTCTGGGCATCGTAAAAGAGTTCGATATCTCTGGAGCAAATGTCACACCGCAGTTCCGGCATTGACAGGAGACTTCTCTCATGCTACGAGGAATTCGTTACTTGGGCCAGAAAGGAGTCGCAACACGTACCTCCATGACTGCTTTCTGCTGATCCGGTAGGAGGCGCTGAGAAGCATTCTCCGAAAAACTACGTTTGATCATCTCTTCCACCCGGAGCGCCTCAACCCGGAGGAGATTGAGAATCATATTGTAAGTAAGACGGAATTGCGACTGAAGTTTTGCTGGAATTCCGAGAATCATTGAGTTCAGCGTCGTTTGCTACAACAGAGTGAGAACAAGGGCACGGACGAGTCAATAGTCGGATCTCGTACCTCAGGTAGTTCCTCGCCTGCGATGATAATCACAGTGCCAGTGGTGTCCAAACCACGGCGCCCAGCACGCCCGGCCATTTGAGTATACTCTCCAGGTAGAATATCCCTGAACGAGCGACCATCGTGTTTGCGAATGCTTGAGAAAACCACACATCTAGCAGGCATATTGACCCCCTGCAACTATGTCAGACATTGCAGGGGCTTCAGGGTCACTCCCTACCATGGCAAATGTTTCCGTCGCAAATAAGATTTTCACTAGACCTCGGGAAAACAATATTTCAACTACCTGATGAGGATGGGTCAATGGCCTCGAAACCCGAGATAATAGCGAGTTACTTCTTTGACAATCGGCAACAGCCCTCCATGGTGCACTCCGATTCCACGCGAAAGGAGGTCGCGCATCCTGCTTATCTGTGGCAGCTTCTTGTCCGATCCTGAAAACGGACTCAATGGATGAACGATAGACCTGTGTCAATCTGACCTTTCAGACGCGACAATGCTTTTTCCATTGCAACGTGGACCTCACTCTTCTCAACCGAATTACAGAGATCAGCATTCGTTAAGGTGGCTGCATTCTCCTCGCATTTCTTCTTCGAGAAGGTAAAGACGACAACCGGCAAGAGACCCTTCTTTTGCAAGTGGCCCAGGAGATGGACATAGAGGTTCTTGTCAGCGCCCGTGTGGATTGTACGGGCAGACCCGCCACCTCGGCCACGAGGTGCAGATCCATTAGGGGTGGAACCACGCTGACCGCCACGTGCAGGGGAAGCCCCTCGTTGCCCTCGTGATGCTGCTCCGCGCGCACCAACCCTCTGAACTGGAGTTGCACCAGCTGCTTCCCGTTCCTTGTCCTGCTTCCTCTTCAATGCTTCACCTGCTTCTTTATATCTATGAACGATCGTGAAGGAAATCAAGTCTATTCTCACAAGGGAACATTTACCCTTCAGTAATAAATCTTCGTTGCGCATTCACGATCTTGAACGTGTCTCTGCCAGCATACAAGTAATGTTCCAGAGGGACTGGGCGTTGTGCTGTCGAAATGACGTAGATGTCCTTCTTTTTCGTACGTCTAAGATCTGTGAGAATCGTTCCCTAAAGAGAACACTGGCAACACACCCGACCCAGTCAGCGAATTCCTTCGTGTTTGGCACTGTCGCAGAGAGGAGAATAATGCTAATATGATCCGGTAACATGATGATAACTTCTTCCCAAACGACACCTCGCTGAGAATTTCATTTGATCAGTAAGGTGCCGCTGCAACGCGTATGGGATGTATCACCTCTGCGTCATTAACGTAGTGCACTTCATCGAATATTACAAACTCCACATCACGGATGAGATCCGCTCCTTTATAAAGCATGCTGCGTAGAATCTCCGTCGTCATGACCAAACAGCTTGCTTCTGGGTTGATTTGGACGTCGCCAGTCAAAATTCCAACCGAAGACGAGGAGAATGTTTGTTTGAAGTCACGGAATTTCTGATTAGAGAGTGCTTTGATAGGTGACGTGTATATGGCTCTGCACCGATCGGGCTCGTAGGCGGAGATGCGAAACGCATTGCGCAAGCGTACCTAGTCATATGCTTCTCGGCGAGAGCGATTGCACACTCGGCAACCACAGTTTTCCCAGCGGATGTATGCGCAGCTACGAAGACAGAGTCACCCATTTCCAGGTGATAAACGGCTTCTTTCTGGAAGGTATCTAGCTCGAAAGGGTACTTGTAGAAGGTATCGATCAATGCTGCAACCACCGCAACTCTCTTGACAAACCTTGTGAGCCATTTCCGGGACAAGTTCACGGAAGTTGGTCATTGGTTTGTTAATATCCACTACATGTGCCCAATCGCGCTTGACGATATTGGGACGCAGATTGCGGCGTGTCTTCGTTGGTCGTAAATGCGATCTCTGCACTGTCATGTCAGAAAAATCCCCTGCGTGTCTCGGGCACATGTCTCACGGTAGTTGGTAAGAGTTTGTCCAGCTCTCCGTAGCCACCATCGCGTAGGTTATCTTCCAGTTCTCGTTCGTCCGTGGGATGACTTTCATTGTCCTGAGACGTATGCTAGTTAACCAGGCATCGCATAAATTATCACCGAGAGGTACCAGTTCCCCGTCTGCGGAAGAGAGAGACTCATCGAGAGTTGTAAGGGTTTCGTCCTCGGGCTCTTCTCCCGGGGGTCGAAGGCCCCTTTGGAAGCCTGGAGGAATGGTCCTCAAACATTTCACTGATTTTTCCGAAAAGCTGGTTTGAGTAGAGGATAGCAGAATTTCATCTAGACCTCCTGGCTGGAAGGGAATATAACCCGATTTCCCCCTCACAAAGGCGCCAACGGCCCCTGGTGCACGGTCCATCGAGCTCGAAGTCAAGGCTGTCGTGATACGGGGATTTGATATCTACGTTCGTTAGATCATAAATCCAATAGCTAGTTGAATTACGCACCTCCTCATAACCCGTGACCCGTCCATCCAAGCCTGCGCGAATGAAGCTCAAAGCTGTAGGGGGTGGTGCGGGCTCGAAGGAAAGTAAGGAGGGTATGTGAGGTTCAGTTTTCCAGTGTCTATACCGACACAGATAAATCGAACGAATTCGAGATAAAATATTCATACATCTGATACGTGGATAACCAGTGCTCCGGTAGCGTGTTTGGAGGTGATAAGAGCTTGGCATCGATTTCCTGGTGAACTTGCTTTCGAGAAGGAATGGTTCCCAGACCGATCTCTTCTAGCAACGCTTCCGCATCTTCGGGAGTAGGATTAGTTATTTGTTGAATGATTGAGCCTAGTTCTCTGGGGCGTGACATGATCTCATGACCTGGGCAACTGAATTGCGCCGAGCACAAAGTAGCAGAGAAGTGGCAGTGTCGATGTGTAAGGGATCGCTACGAGAACTAACTAGAACTAACTATCCGGTAACGGTGTGTCAGATATCCGATTCCTATGCAAGAACCCTAATCATAACTGGAAGAGCTCAGGTTTCATGTTCTATCAAGCACGTTAATTTAGGCTCGCAACGGTGAGCGGTAAGACATACAAGCTTGCACAATCGAGCCAGAAGGCCACCAAGCTGGATAACGGTCCCAACACCTTCGAGTACCCGCATGTGTGTAAAGCCAATTTCCTGAAATACGTGAGTGGCATGGACACATCCTGAAAGAGGGCTCATACTTTGATGTACTCCAGTTTAGTGTATTCTGGCAGCCTAGCAGGAAGAATTAGCTGTGGCCCCATCCAGTGAGTCATTAGGCATACTCGTCAAAGGTTTTCGTGACCCTGAAGATCGTAACGACAATGTCCACCGCGCTGTATCCTTGCTCCCAGAGCTCACTCATCCTTTCCATTGCATCATCGATGTCACCCTTGATGCACGCCCGGAGGATACTTTGGACTACTATCGGATGCGGTTGGTCACAAACTTTGAACACATTTTCGCCCGACACGAATCCAAAGCCGGAGTACGTTGACTGCAGATTGTTGATGGCTTGTCGCATGTCGCCTTCACTCGTGAAAATGAGTGCGGTTAGGCCATCATCGTTGTATTCGACCTGCTCGAGGTGAGTAGATTCTTGTGATGGATGATGAAGGTCCAGGATACCTTTTCCAACTCACATATCTCTAGCAGGCGCTTCAGTATCTCAGTATCTCTTAGCTTAGCGTATCGTAGGATGGCGCAACGACTCTGTATAGGTTCAATAATTTTGCTGGACATGTTGCAGGCCAGGCAGAAACGGGTAGTGTTAGAGTATATCTCCATTGTTCTACGGAGCGCCTGTTGTGCGCCGGCTGTCATGCTGGAATATGATCAGCTCCGTCCTCTGACAGTGAACCAGCTAACCTATCTGCCTCGTCAAGTATCACAATCTTGTGCCTTCCATGGGGAAGTGTTACTTTTTTCTGAGCGAACCCCTTTATCTTGTTCCGGACAACGTCAATGCCTCTTTAAACCAAGGAGTAAGGCCTCACCAAGGATCAAAAAATCAAACACGAACCTTTCGTCCGATGCGTTTAACTCTAACACCCCTTCTTTATATGCATCCCCGAGAAGTTGGTGTGCCAGACAATGTATACTCGTCGTCTTACCGATCCCCGGGAGACCCTGTCAGAGAGGTTTCATAACGTGCATGTCGCGCAGAACATGGATAAGATTACCGAAATGATAATGTGGGGGCAGTTTCCATCCCTCGCTATTACCTTCAGACGCTCGATCGTGTCGATATTGCCGACGACATCGTCCAATGTCTGTGGCCTGTACTTTTCGACCCTGTGCAAGGATGTGGGTATTTTTGTGCAACATATGTGGATAAACAAACCAAGGTAGTTCATATGCATTCGTGCTTGTACCGTTCGCAGGTGCTTTACCCTTTGTTAATGACGAGACCATTGCAATAAGGAGAGAGACGCGACGTGTGACACGACCATGGGCGTGACAACCGTGACGTGCCGCGTTTTTGGCAAGCCAACGCCAAGCCGACGTATGACTTCGATGCTCGTCCGTCCATGTCAGTGTCGCGTCGTGTTTCGCCCAGGTACAGCACGCGTCTTGCAAACCTTGTTCCAGAGAAAACTGAACTTTTATGACAGCAATCACGGCCAAGCGATTCGCCTCAAAGAATGCCCCCAATGCTTCGCCGAGCGCTGCTGTCCTTCCCAAACCGCGGCTTGACTATCGCGGTATCTCAGAGTCGATGATATACAAGTCTCATAATGCTTTTAATCGAAAATATCCCCTACCAGTTGGTGCCCTGCAATCTATCGCTTGCTTCTATGCCGAACAAAAGGAACTTTCTAGCCAACTCGATTACAAGCGACACACGCAGTCTGTTCTGGGAGATCGCATTCGTATGATCAAAGACTTAGCGGAAAAACGATCTGTGGTCACCGAGGCTAAAGCACTGAAAGCCGAAATTGCCTCGTTGGAAGCTAAGCTAACCGCCGTGGAGGAGAAGCTCCTAGAACTCGCGCTATATTTGCCAAACGATACGCACCCAGAAGTTCCTATCGGCCCCGAGGGTGCCGCCGTTGTTCTGTCAACTCATGGTCCTCCTGCCACCGCCCTTAATATGGAACGTGATCATGTTGCTATCGGCCGTGCAATGGGGCTATTCAACTTTGAAGATGCTGCCGTTGTGACCGGGTCCTCATGGTACTATTTGCTCAAAGAAGCTGCTCTGCTCGAGAACGCTCTCACAAACTATGCTATATCTGTCGCACTGAAACATGGCTTTCAGTTTACAATTACGCCTGACGTGATTCGCGCAGACATGGCCCTACGCTGTGGGTTCCAACCCAGAGACTATAACTCCGACCATCCTGCTTCTCAAATGTATCATGTTGCGGACTCATCTCCGGAGCTTGTATTATCAGGTACAGCTGAAATCCCTCTTGCTGGAATGTTCGCCAACAAGATATTTGCCGAGGACACCTTGCCCGCGAAGGTGGTCGGACTCGGTCATTCATTTAGAGCCGAGGCTGGCTCTCGCGGTGCTGACACTCGTGGCCTGTACCGTGTCCATCAATTTTCAAAGGTTGAACTTCTCGTTGTATGTGAGGAGGACACGAGCGCGGAACACCTAGAAGAAATACGAAAAATCCAGATAGAGATCTTTGAGGGTCTCAACTTCCCATTCCGGTGAGACTGCCGAGTCAACCTCGAGGAAGTTGTTGACTTCTGCATTCCCTTCAGTGTCTTGGATATGCCAACGGAGGAACTCGGGGCAAGTGCATACAGGAAATACGACATGGAAGCGTGGATGCCCGGGAGAGGGGGCTGGGGAGAGATTTCTTCGGCCTCAAACTGCACGGACTATCAGACGCGACGACTTCACATCCGGTATCGGCGGCGTTCAGTGCCACCTAGTCAGACACAAGGCCCCATTCCCTTCGCACACACTCTTAATGGCACCGCCGCTGCGATCCCGCGACTGATCGTCGCTTTGCTAGAGAATGGAGCGCGCTTCGACGAGAAAGGAACACCATGTGGTCTTGACCTCCCTCGGATCCTCCGGCCGTTCTGGTTAGGAACTTCAGACATCATTAGATGGGTCTGATCCTGAACCCCTTTGTTGTGGCAAGTGCGCTGTATAGACATGGATCTTAAGGTGGGATGGAATGTAATGAGTAATGCATCGAAAACTAAATACATTGCCGGGCGAATCGCTGAACTGGACAGGCCTCACAAGTAGCTCCTCTTCTAAGAAATGATTCCTCCAGCAACAAAACATCTCCGTGAAATACGTGTCTGACGTATTCGGAACATCCAGTTGGCTGTGTTAATTCACCCTCAGGTTTTACGAGGCGAATGGAAAATTATCGACTTCAGAATCGGATTAAACGACAAATATGAAGAGAATTTGACACCCACAAGACTACAGCAAAGGGAACGGGAATTAATGACAGGCAGAGCTCACACCAAGGGAGGGTGAAGTTCAGGTATAGAATCGGAACCCCCCAAACAGTTCAGCAGTGTAAGATATTCGTGGACGTTGTAGGTGTGGTGGTTAAGACCACCAAGCGATCTCCCGGGCTCGGCTTGAAGCGTGCGGCACGACTTGTGATGTTGCGAATCGTGTCCGAAGATATGAGTACTTCGACTTTCACCTGGTGGGGGTTGGTGGGATGCTACGGAGGCCGAGAATTTGAGATCCTGCATTCCGGATGCGATGAAGTCGGCGCACGAAAAACACATTGACAGGCGGCCAGGACGCAGCGCATCGCCACAACTGGACTGCGCAGGATCCTCAGAAATTTCGAATCACAAACGCATGAAAACACATAGCATCTAGATTGACAGGTTTGAGCCAACTGTGATTCAGCAGAAGCTCTCGACTTGAGGACTCTTCCCTTGTGCCAACGTCACAACAAACCTGGGGGACAATAAGGTCATGCGGTCACATGGCGGCCAGAGCACAGGGGGTGCCCTTGGATAGCACAATGGCCAAGACAGACCGAGGTACAAATTTACATTACAGCTCAGTTCCACAGTCCCGTTATCATCGTGAGCTAGCTGTTGTATTTTTTTGTAGTCCACAGCAGCTTCACTTGTGGTGATTATCGTGGAATTCAAACTCCGCATTCTTCCGGCAGTTACTTTTATTCCCACGGAAGCGCCAGCGTTGTTTCTCTCCCAAAGTCCTTTTCTTCCCTTTCTCTCCTGCTCTCTCGACTTCTCCCTTTCAGCCCCTTCTCTCACCGACTGTCAGTGTTTTCCTCTCCGTAAGTCTTTCATTCAGCTCCATTCTCTACTCCGTTGCTACAGCATCCAACCACTCTGAGCGCCTCGAGGGCACCACGTTCACCAACGCTCTGGGCTCCACCCTGAGTTTGACCCTCCTTGTCGACCAGTGCGGTCATTTTTTCCTCCGTTTTTTTAATAGCTTTTTTGCTCATTATTCGAGTCGTTCTCATTTACTGGGACGTCAGCCTCTTCCGGTTACATCCTATCAAACTCGTTCCTTTCGCACCGCTTCTGCCCTTTATCAGCACACTTCCTGATCCTGTTTATTTTCCTGACTGTTTCTTCATCGTCCAGTGAACCTCTATCTATCCATGGCAGAAGCTCCCGCCCACAGACTGGACCTTCGAGTCGGTGGCAAGTACCGTTTGGGCAAGAAGATCGGCTCTGGCTCTTTTGGTGTGTATCCTGCTCTTATCCGCTTCTGCTCTTTTCACCGTTGAACAGGTGACATCTATCTCGGTATTAACATCATCTCCGGTGAAGAGGTCGCCATCAAGCTAGAGTCCGTCAAAGCAAAGCACCCCCAGCTCGAGTATGAGTCCAAGGTTTACAAGACCCTTGCCGGGGGTGTTGGCGTCCCTTTCGTCAGATGGTTTGGTACCGAATGTGATTACAACGCAATGGTCCTGGATCTCCTTGGTCCCTCTCTTGAAGACCTTTTCAACTTTTGTAACCGCAAGTTCACTCTGAAAACAGTTTTACTTCTTGCCGACCAGCTGGTAATTCCATCCCTTCTAGCCCCTAGCCCCGATTCATTCACTGACCGACAACGCAGATATCCCGCATCGAGTATATTCATTCTCGCAACTTCATTCACCGCGACATCAAGCCAGACAACTTCTTGATGGGGATCGGGAAGCGGGGCAACCAAGTCAACGTGATCGATTTCGGCTTGGCGAAGAAGTTCCGTGACCCCAAGACCCATCTCCACATCCCCTATCGAGAGAATAAGAACCTCACCGGCACTGCACGTTATACATCGATCAACACTCACTTGGGCGTCGAGCAAGCCCGTCGAGATGACTTGGAGTCACTTGCTTACGTACTTATGTACTTCCTTCGTGGTGCTCTCCCCTGGCAAGGGCTCAAGGCTGCGACCAAGAAGCAAAAGTACGACCGCATCATGGAGAAGAAGATGACCACACCTACTGACCTCTTGTGCCGCGGCTTTCCCAACGAGTTTGGCATCTTTCTCAACTACACACGTGCCTTACGTTTCGACGACAAGCCTGATTACTCTTACCTGCGTAAACTCTTCCGTGACCTCTTCGTCCGCGAAGGTTTCCAGTATGATTACGTATTCGATTGGAGCGTCCAGAGAGGTGCTCCTGATGATGGCAGTACCGGTACCAGCCAGAAGGCCACCGCTGGCAGGCGCAAGGTGGTTCAGGAAGAAGAGGAACATCGTGCAAGTGATAGGATGTAGGTGCCTCGCAATGTTCCTTTTTTCACCCTTTTCCATGGAACTGAGACTTACTGGCACAGGCTTCGTTCCCACACCCGCCAGCAGCAGGCCAATGCACCTGGTGCTGTAGGGCAACAACGTGGCACTACCCGTGGTAGAGAAGGCGACATCTGGTAAACGAGTGACATTCTCTTGGTTTCTTTTATTCGAGCGGGGTACGCCCCGAGTGCGACCGAGATTGGGGGCGGAGGGAAGTCGCAGAGGGTGCTCGGTCGCTGTTGGATATCGTTTCGTGAGATGGTCGGTCGCGAACTGCGGGTCGAGAGGATAGAACAGAATGGAAGGTCTTGGCGCGCCGCGTCAAACAATTGTCCAACGCTACTTGTGCAAATGCGTTGGCACCCGAAGCTGAAACCTAGTTGCTCCGGTTCATCTGTCGCTCTGGATCCCCCATTTTCTACAGGATAACCCGCAACCACCACACCATCGATGAAGTAGCTGCCTCAATATGTATAGCACGGACGCTTTTTTTCTTTTCACGCCGTTCCTTGTCAAGTTGGGCGGCCGCCTAATTCCCTATTCGCGTAGCAGCTTCACCACTAGCGCCCACTATCGATTGATACAAATTGGTCCCTTCCTGTTGGATTTTCTTTCTCATTTCCCAGCCTTACATGATTGGTACATGATTCATTGTCCTCTCCTCCTTTTTTTCATATCTTTCAAGCCTTGCTCGTATCCCCTGCAGTTTGTTGTCCTTGCATCTTCCCTTCGTTGGGTGACATCCCGAGGAGGTTCGTTAGATGCAAGAGGGCTCCAAGTGGAGGTTGTTGAGGGATTGGCACTGGGACCAGGATTTATGTATGGAAGTGTAAAAATCATGACGCAGTTACTTATATATGAGTGGAATGGATGATGATTAGGCTATATGAGGGAACTGATAACGATGGTTTGAATAGCACTTCGATGTCGCAAGAAACGCCCGTCATGCGACGGCTCAAGACCGTCAAGCACATCATCATAGTGTGTTCGGGTAAAGGAGGAGTGGGAAAGTCGTCCGTGTCCACTCAGCTCGCTCTCAGTCTGCATGCTTTGCCGTGCCATCCCCGTATCGGTATTCTCGATGTCGACCTGACGGGCCCTTCCATACCCCGAATGATCGGACTTGACGGACATGGTGTCCATCAAAGCAGTGACGGATGGGTTCCTGCGTACGCTGATGCTCAAGAAGGTGGCAATCCGAGGTTGGCATGCATGAGCGTCGGATTCTTACTGAAGAAGAAAAGCGACTCCGTCGTCTGGAGGGGACCGAAGAAGAACGCAATGATCCGTCAGTTTCTGAGCGATGTCAGATGGGGAGATCTCGACTACCTCATCATAGACACTCCACCGGGTTCGTAGAATTCCCCATTGTCCGAAATGCAGCTTTCGTTGATCGTTGATTGTTTATCAGGCACTTCAGACGAGCATCTATCGCTACTGGAACACCTAGCACCCGTCCAGGAAAGGCTCTCGGCCGTCATTGTGACGACGCCGCAAGCAGTGGCACTGCTAGACGCCATCAAGTGTCTTTCGTTTACGCGTGCGGTCAAGCTCCCCGTGCTAGGGCTGATCGAGAACATGAGTGGATATGTGTGCCCTTGTTGCGGCGACATCAGCAATGTGTTTTCGACAAAGGGGGGAGAGGAGATGGCGAAACGAGAGGGATTGACGTTCCTTGGTGCGCTGCCGGTCGACACAGAGCTGACGACGTTGCTCGACGCGGCAGAAACCAATGGTGCAAGCAGCGCAGACGGAGCGACCGAGCTCAGGGCGAACGAGATTATGAAGAGGTATCAGGAGACGTCTTCCGCCAGATTGTTCAGGGGTATCGCGGACCGGGTTGTTGCGGGTGTTGCAGAGGCTGAGGGACGTGCTGTGCCTGTGTAGGCTCTCCAATCGCTCGCTTTGTGCTAATACCGAGTCAGTGTCTACTTCGCTGGGCGTGGTGCGAACGATTTCCATGGGACGATCAGACTGTGCCGTTGCTCGAGCTGTGATCCGCAACATACGTGATTTGTCTTGGCGGGGCAATATTTCCCGACCAGTCGCTAACAAGGTCGTGATGACCGATCAATGCAATCAAACCAAGGTGTCACTCTGAGAGAGGCGGAGCTGTATTGTTGATCAGAGATACGAAACAGCTAGACTGGAGAGCTGTGTATTTGATATGGTATTTTTTTTTTTTTGGCAAAGTTGTCGTAAGTAGCCGGCCACGTTTTTCATGACGAGACATGATGCTCACTTGCAGTTCTCCTTCCGCCTCGTTTATGACTTGCTTTGTTCCATGAATTTTCGCCATCTGATACACGTCTTTCTTGTCTCCGGATCGCTCTAATCGCAAGCGTCCCTTTTTTTTTCGTCAGGCTCTAGTGATATCCCGGGGATCCCTGCACCTCCAATGCCGGCTGATCTCGCCCAACACAGTTCGACTTTCGGTTCCACGACGCGTCCAGCTCAGTCCCTTCCAAAGTCGGTTGTTCCGTCCCTTTATAACGACTTTCCTCTCTTTCCCTCTCGTATGTCTTTTTCCTTTCTCATTGGCCGTCTCTCATTCGTTTGAATAGAAGATCCCCCCACCCTCCGCGGCGGCTCTCCCTCCTCCACCATGACCGTCCGCACCCCAGACGCGTCTCCCCGCGCTCCAGCTTCCGTCGACGTCGACCTGCTCTCCACAGCGCGTTCCCTTCACTGCCGCTCCAGTCGTCTCTCCCGCTGGCTTTCGGAGGTTCAAACATCCTCCACCGAGGTCTTCGACCTTTCTGACGTCGATCCAATTGGTACCAGGAGCAATCCATACCTCGCCTACCCCCATCTGAACATGCCATCCATCCGCCATGACTTGGACGACGCTGATAGCATCCATGACTACGTCGTCGTCGACGATGATATCGCACTCGAGTGTCCCTCGGGAGACTCTTTGTATGACCAGGTTTGTTCTCTTGGCCTTCTTGCCCTCATGTTCCTCATATCCCAACTATAGCCTTCGTATGAGTTTGCGCCGACGGATTTAGCAGGTCCCCAATCAACCATCCGACTTATCAACCCCCCTCATTCATTACGACATTTTCATCTTTCGAGACGCTCTGTATCACCCCACCCCACGACCCCAGCATCTCGCAGTCCTCCCAGGCTGTCCATGTTTCATCGACCATCCAGTGGTGATCTCACCTCGCCTTCAGGTAGTCCTTCCCATCATTCACGAACTACTAGTTTCCAAACATCTTTCCCACGAAACATCTCTCGCTTCTCTGGCGCCTCGCGCGTTTCTTCATGGCGGTGGCGACCAAGTGTTCTCGGTCACTTCTCCTCCGCATCTATCTCAGACACAGATGCACCAATCAGTTCCGGCGATCTTCTCACTGACCGCTCTCGTCAGAGTATGTCTTCTACCAATACCTGTTCTTCTATCACCACCCCTACCACCATGTCCACCCACGAGGATGGTGAGTCCCCCGTCCCATCAACCCCGCCATCCAAGCCATCGTCCTTGTTCGGTTCATGGCGTCTTCGTTCACACGCTGTGGGAATGGTGTCTCAGCCCATTTTCAAAAACAATCATGGCTCCGCATCATCTCCGTCGTTGCGGCCACTCTACCCTACTTCCTCGCCTCATCTCCCACAGCGACCAAGCTCGTCGGCAGCAAAGAACGGAATAACTCGCCTATCATTTTCGCCCAAGTCTCGACAGAATCGCGCAGGCAGTCTCAATCAAATCTTCATTGAAGAGCCCGATCATTCGCAGCCGCACGTCTTATTTGCTGGGAAGCATGGCCATCGACTTTCTTTGTCTTCGCTTGGCGGTCAAGTAAGGCAGGCGAAGAAGAAGAAGCTTGTTGTCAGTGGTATCGCCCTGAATGACACTGGGCGGTTGGAGGCGATTCAGAGGTGGTGCCAGGTATGCAGCCCTGAGCGTTCGCGTACGGTTCTTGCTCACTTTCTCTTCGATATGCAAGTCCTTTGGTGAAATCGATCAGATTACGAGAATGCCTAGTGGTGACATACAGATCAGCTTCGTGAAAGCAGAGGTTGCAGACACTGTACGTATACTATCTCTGCAAATTTACCGGAGACACCATATTTTTTGTAGGTTTGTCGCGTGCGCGCGCAAGTCCAGATACCCGGTGCAGGCAGTGTACACTTGTCCTGGATCACGGGAAACAGACGTACATAGCAAGTCCACTCACAGCCCTTATGATTGACATGTTTGTAAAGGTAAACCCATGGTTGACCGATGGCCGCTTTCTTGACTCAACCCTTTTCGCAGTGTGCAACGCAGGATTACGTTCTACACCACTTCCTAATACTTAACTAGATCACGCCGTCCAACGACATAATAATAATATTGCATGCATTCGCAAGCAAGTGTATTTGGCGATTCCATGTATGCGACTTTATCGTTTCTTTTTGAACTGACGCTGACCCGGAAAACCGTGCAGATGGTCATCCTCACGTTCATTAATCACATTGCATTCACGTTATCCCATTTCGTATACCCCAGCAACGGAATGATATCAGTATAATCAGGGTTTTCCTCGTTTCTATCACATATGTGCCATTTTTCACGGCGATGATCGTCTTCTTTATATATTTCGATTCGAACTTGGACAGTTGATGATACCTAGATGATCGAGATTCGAGAAGGTCATTCAATAAAGAATATCACTCTATGTTATGAGGTTACTGCATACACACGAGAGGGTATGTTGCTGTGAGCTACCTAACACTCCGTGGATCAAACAAAGCCTCACCCACAAATGAACACTAGAACCACCTCTATGCATTTATTCAGCTTGGGAAGAAAAAATAAGGGATACTGCAGAAGTGGTTTGCTGTGTAAGAAAAGACAGGTTCACTGAAAAATCAGGATGATGGTACATCCATGGCAATCCTTGGTGCCACCTTCATTGCATGAGTTCTCTAGTACTCTGTGTGTGCACCCTGTAAAGAGTGCACAATAAGCAGTCAGCCCTCTAAAGAACCAGTAGGTTCTCTGTCTCTACATGTATAGTGTGGATACTCTCTCGCTAGAAGAGTATAGTGCAGGCAGTCTCAAGTATGGAGACTTACTTGACTTGGAGTGGAAACTTGTTGAGGCAAGAAGCAAAGTGGAGTAGATTAACTGACTGAGGAGAGCGAGTGTGAGGGAGCTCTCCTCTTATATATGGTACAATGATGTGTGTTCATATTTGCACTGGTCCGTGCACTGTTGTATGTTTCTACCTAATAAAGGAAACAGTAGAGTGATGAAAAGACTAAAAGGTGGGTGAATGGACTTGCAAGGTATTCCTACCTTTGGATCCTTGCCACCGGGAAGTGTCTGATAGTAGAGGGAGGCAAATATGTTCGCCCCAAAGGGACTCTGATGTCTGGAATAAGTCCGGAACGAAGTCCGAGCACTGACCGACCAGTCCAAGGCAAGTCCGAGCGACAAAACGAGGCCGGTCTGGAGCCGGTCGATGAGAAGGACAATGTCCGACCGGCGGTTCGGTCGGGAAAGGCAGTAAAGACGATTGGGAATGACGGGGGATGATGGACGACGGTGGAAACGATGATGGGGAACGGCCCTGACGATGTACGATGTGAGCTCAATGGGAACTATCATTTCCGGAAGGTAGGTACATGATTTTATAAGTCCGGGTATGCCCAGACGGAAACTAAGTACCAGAAATGATTCCAAATGTACAGAATGGAATGTAAGAAGGGACGGGATCGCATGAAAACCAACCCCTGAAGGGTAGCGCGCCCGAGTCCCGTTACAGGTCCGATACGACTGATCACTCGGGGTATCGGGACCTAAGAACCAAAAGTATCGTAATGTGAAAGGAAACATACCAGAAACACACGGATATCTGTAACTAGAAATGGACCGAAGCATATACGACCCAACAATCAGTAGTAAAGTATTTCCGGAGCGACACAAGTAGAGCCTGGCCAGTCCGTTGGTAGTCCGGGAAGCCCGGGCATCCGGACTGTCGACCGGTCCTTCGGAAACTGACTGGAAGTCTTGGAAATGGAAGGGAAAAGCTATGGACGGATGTCCCGACAAGTAGCACACGCATGGGGCCGAGATATACATGTAGAGGCGTACCAATCTCTACAGCGATGGAATCACATAATGAGTCATGTAAGATGACTGATGATCCAAAGGATTGGTGAATGTGTCATACATGATGATGTGAAGTCTGACAAAGTCAGGAAGTCATGTGACATCTGGAATGATGATAATATGATAGTGTAATTTAGATAAGATCAACAGTATCTGGAATAGAATGATAAGATAAGAAATACCATTAATCTCGAAACTCTTCCTCACTAGAAATATTGAGTCATGAAGGATAAGGAGAAAGAGTTGAACTTTTTCATCCATGCTCAAAGGCTGTCTTTCCGAGGTTTTTGGTAAAGATATCTGAGAATTGTTGGTTAGTCAGAACATAGAAGAGTGTGACTTCACCAAATTCTACAACTTCTTGGATATAGTGCTCCAGTATGCGAACATGTTTAGTTCAACCTTCTTGAACTGGGTTCGAAGTGAGAAAGATAGCTCCCTGGTTATCCATGCAAAGTGGTACAGGAGGAAGAACTATAGTAAGTTCCTCAAAGAGGTTGTGGATCCATTGGATCTGCTTGCAGCATTCAGTCATGCCACAATATTCTGCTTTAGTGGACGAAAGGTGGACACTCTTCTGTTGTTTTGATAGCCAGAAAACTATTCTGTTGGCTAGGTAAATCAAGTATCCTGTAGTAGATGTTACGAACGCTCCTAAACCCCTATCCTCAACCCCTGTCTTTATGCCATCTAACCCTATCTTATCTTATCAACAAGTCTTCATCCCTCAGGAACGCTACGTCGTTCCTCCCGCCTTTCATCCAGACTTGTTCTAGAC